>SNQJ01S0161159.1:0-21625 GCA_010110895.2 Picea sitchensis | reverse complement strand
CATCCCCCCATTACATCCGTAGGGAATATCCCAATAGATTTAATAACCTTTGAGCCTTTGAAGTACTTGATAAGAAACAAAAGTTCAAGTTTCACCTTCACATTGTCTAAAACAAACAATGAGAGTTTTCAAAGTGATACTTGTCCAAGATTTCTTGCCTAGTGGGATCCTAAGTGAATGGAATTCCTCAAAGAATATTTCATGCTCCATTATATTCCAAGTCCTTGGAAAACCCATTTTGGGAAAAGCACGTTGGCTTGGATACATGTCCTGATAATCCCCATGTCTCTTTGGTCTCTGTGGTTGGAGCATACACTGGAAAATCCTTTGATGCCATTTGTATTGTCTTAGACAAAGGTACACACAGATTTCTTGAGCACTTGTAAGAACTAGCAAATGGGACATAATAGGACAAATATTACACTTGGTTGGCTAGTACGAGTTTATACATATCTAAAATTTGGCAACAAAGCTTCCGTCTTCATTCCCTACTTCTCAATATTCTTTTCCAATTGTTGAATAACCATATCCGAAAGGTCCTTCCTTGAACCCTAAAAGGTGAAGGGGATGCTAAGGAACTTAAATACCTGGCATGGTTAGATCAAGGACAACCCTAATCAATAAGAGAAGTAAGCAAGTACTAAAGGATTTGTCTATGACATTGAGTTTTAGCTACCATATTTTGGAGCCTAAAGCATACAAATATATTTGGAGGTAGTGCATGGTGTTCTCCATGGAGACTTGTCCTAGAGAATAGTGATGAACATGTTTTATACAAATTGGTCATGTACTATTTATCCAAGTCCTTATTATGGGAGAAAAATGGCATAAATATCTAGGTTCAATGGGTAATCTTGTTAAAGGGACCTAATAATTCCCACATCCTTTGATTTGCATTATGCATAGGCACATATCTTACACATTGAGGGATAATTTACCAAAACCTAGTGTCTTAAGCATGCCAAAAATTAAGATTCACTCAAACTTATCATAATTATTTTCAAAGTCAGAATTAATGAAGTTGAGACATATTTACCACTCAATACACTCCAAAAATGATCACATTATCTGGAATGAGTCACCCTCTAATGGAAATCCTCTATCATGGGAAAATGATCTTAGGTAAGATGTACTTAATGCACATGTCCAAGGCCTTGGACAACTTTTTCAAGGGACAATATTCAACAAGGTAATTATCTTCAATTTGTAATGATTTTAACGTCCCTAGGCTTACATATGACCCTGATTATTATTTTTTTAAACAATACCCTAATAATTCCTTTTTAATGGCCTTTTATATACTTAGAGTAGGTATGGACCAACAAAATCTTACATGCTTTATTAATTTTGCAAGAAAATTCAACCAATTTCTACAACTCATCCTTAACCATCTCCATCAATGCCACTGCCAGAGAATCCAAAGTTAGTGGTTTCTCATGCATTCTTTCATGTTCCTTAGAAGTCAGCAAGGGACCACATCAAGAAAATTATTCATAGAAACCCTATGTTCTTCTATGGGGCCTTTACTAAAAACTAGTATATAATCATTGATGAAATATTCCTCAATATCCTCTTCTCGATGAGCCATCCATTGGTTGTCTTCATCAAAGAGTTATTTTAAAAGATTCCTTATTTGTTGGGGCCTTGAAAATTTCCTTGATTGGTTGTTCTCTTGTTTGAACGAAGTGACAACAATCTCTTAATTGATCCTCTCATTGTTGACAAACTTCGTCAACTTTTAGGAAGTCTTGAGGTCTGTCCGTGCTAGTTTGTGTTTTCTCATCAAAGGAGATGGACGAAAACCATTGGTTGAAATGATCTAGTTCCCTTTTCACAAACTTGTGTAATTTCCATTGGATCAAGGAAATTCACTTTTATTACCCTATCACAAAGGTGGTAATTTTTACAATGACATCCTCCCACCAAACAATCCAGCTAACAACTAAATTCACCCTTGGGTTTGTGTAAGAGATTCAAAACCTTTTTAATGGAATTAAGATGATTTTTTTATTTATTTAATTGATACACATTTAAAACCACCAAGGGCTTCACTGGTTGGTCAATAAGGGGCATGGATACCCCCCCATTAGGGTTCAATTCCCAAAAGAGCATAGTGTGTTTTGTGCCACAAGGAACAAGGTTTTCATAGTTGTTAAGTCAGGTTGGTTGTGGCATTAGCCATACAATGTGACATATCATTGTATCTCTTGATAGGTGGTGGAATATTGACGATTAATTTTAGGGAAGCATCTTGTGCTACTTTCTAAATGTGACACTTTTAAGAGAAACAACAATATTGTGCATTTTCATATTATCATCTCCCTAGGACAAAGCAAAGTTAATCACTTGATGGTTTGAAAGAGTGGCCTCTCCTAGAACTTGGACATGCCTTGAATTATCATTGTAAAAGTATAGCAAATTCTTATTAAACAACATGGATAGATTTAGTATCTTAAGAACCATTTCATTTCCCTTTTTAAAGTTGGATAATGTAAACCATAATTTAGACTCTTTCTTAATATTTTTATCAAGAGGATACAACCCAATCTAAGTTGCTTTGAGGGAATTCTAGACAACTTTATCATTGTAAGGAATTTAGATGACATTAATTCATTTTTCTCATGGGTGTCCAACATATTAAATTTCATACACACCAACTAATGGGATTTTGAGTTTTCTTTGACCATCCAATTCCAAAATTTCCCCGCCATGTATTATTATTGGAGGCTAAATATTTGAAAAATGTCAGACAAACCATGGTGCAATAAAAAACTTTTCCACCAAATATGAGTCATGAGTTATAGAAGGGAAACTAACACTAAAAAAGGATGGCTTACATTCTAACCAACAAAAATAGGGGCATGGTAAACATCTCCTCCCCCTTCCCCAACAAAAAAGAATGAATATTTTAATAATGGGATACACTTATCAACTTACTCCATAACTATGAATAGTTGGAGAAAAAAAATGAAAATTTACCCATAGTTTTATCTCATGGTATTAAATAGATTTTAATTGATTCCTCAAAATATTGTTTAGTGCAATTATCATTTTATCAAGCAACAAAAGTACTAATTTCACACTAATAACATGCCTGCAAATAGTAACTTCACACCTTTGGATCCACTTAATAAAATCCTTGTTATTAAAAACAATTATGCTATGGGATCCTTCATTTACATCATCACATACCTTGTAGCATGTATGGGATCATGTTTTCGTCTGAACTAATACCCTTGTGAAAAGTCCCAACACAGGTGCTAACTAGGGAAACAAAATGGGAACTGCACCATTGTCACCTCAGTACACTTTCTGCTTTAGTTTAGGCCAGCTCCTAGAAGTCAAGGGGGATATCCATATTTGAATAAGTAAACCTATTCAATTGAATAAAAACATATAAACTCATAATTTAAGTTAATAAATCCACATTATATTAGACCATGCACAAGGATTCCAATAAGTGATTAAATGGTCTAGAGATAAACAATTAGAAACCATAACATAAACCGCAAGTAGATCCACTTGAGAGAGAGAGGGTTAGGAGCTAGTAGATGTGTCTGCCAAATATGATATGTAAGATAAACCACATTAGAAACTTCAAATTTGTGTTTATATCTATCCCTCAACAAATAAAACTTCAAATAGGTTAGAACCACCTTCAAGCTACATAAGGGCACAAAGAGTGAAGGCAATTAGCGTGAATCAATGGTGCAATGTGTTCTTGTGATTACCAATTGATTAAATGATAATAAGGGACAATATTAATTCCATCCTTGAACTTCTAAATCCATTTTATGATAAAACACACAAATTTCAGATTTAGTTCATAAAAAAGACCACCCAAGAGATAGATTATGCACTAGAGAGAAAGAATTCTTCGATGCTTCCACTTGGGAAGTATAAATTCTATACAAAAAAAACCCCAACAATTGTTAGAAATAATTTCTAGATGTGTATAAACATTAATTAAGAAAGAACTTAAAAAATAGATGGTGAATCCCCCTAGGGTTACACAAGTTAGCACTTGGAATTCACCAAATAAATATCTAAGTAAATGATAAACAAACATAAGCACTTTAGAGAATAAATTCACCACTAGATATGTAATATGAACTTGTATAAACAATCTAGAAATGAAATAGAAGCTAGGTATGAGTAAGAATACACCTTTGAGCACCAAACCCTTGTAACACACCCACGATGGGGTGAGAAATTAAAAAAACATTTCGTTCTCCTTTCAGGAACAAATCCTCTCTTTCTATGGTTCCTAAATTGGAAATTCAAGGAACCAGCCCGAACTCCCAGTCAAGGATCTCCGATTCTAGAACCAGACAACTCTCTGAGGCCTTAGTGGCCTCATTTTGTAATTAAACGCATCCCCTTCCAAGTTCCTGTTGCGGGTCTAATAGTACCTGTGACCTTCCCCTTTGCGCTTGTGAAATATCTGAGTTTGAGCGCTAGCCCCCCTTTTGACAAACTCCTCCACATGACCACTGGCGATGACTACAAGACTAACCAAAAGGTGCTTCGCAATATCAGACCTGGGGTATTTTTCTATGGGCTAGACCCGTTACTCTCGATTTTCGATTTCTCGATCAACGAATCCTCTGGGCGCTAGCTCTTCCCACTGGGTCCCTTTGATTGTGTCATGGCTATAACATGGGGCCCAACTAGCAAGCGCTTCGGGACTTCGTGCTTTGCGTCTCTCGAGGGAAGTTCACTTCTCTTCTCTAAAGTCTGATATGAGAACTCCCTCCAGGACCCAATCTACAGTCCATGGTCTCCCTTTGATCGACGACTATGATCAACTCGCGAGCTCACATTTCGGGTGTTTGGATATGATCCAACCCTAACTCTTCTGATTGCCGAACTCCCAAAATCCTAGCTCCGCTCACCTTAGATCAACGGTTTGAGACTCCCCATGATCTAACGGTCTAGACCTTACCTTCGCAAATCGAGACTTCGTGTTTCGAGATTTTGGAAATTAGTTCACTCACCTCTTTTCCAGAAGTTCGTTCTCCGAACTTCCAATAGTGTCAGATCAATGGTCCATGATCTTCCATGATCCTACGGTCCAAATCAACTCGTGAGTTCTCACAACTCTGCTTTTGACTTTCCTGATTTGCGAATCAACGAAATGCTGATATCCCACCACGTGTCTTGTCTCGATGGATGGTTTTGACGATTTCAGAACTTTGGGACCTTGCAAAGTCCACTCTCCTGGGCACTTTCAAGGGTTTGGGCCTCGTGCACTTTTCTTGGGATCCAATGACCGCTGGTCCTCGCGCTCAAATCTGATGACCCAAATCTGATCTCCTACTCTGCGCTCCTCTAATTGTCTGGACATGGGTTCCAATGGTCCAGATATTTCACAACACTCGATCCAATGATCAATGTTCCTCCTCCTCCTGAGATTTCTTTTTCTTCCCTGAATTGGAAGATTTCAGATGTTTCGAAGGTCTCGACCTTCGATTTACTTCCTGCGAGCCCTGATGTATGGGTCTCAACTTCCTCTTTCCCTCCTGATATTACAAACTTGAAACAAGTTCGCCTCTTGGACCTCATCTACGCTTCTGAAAAGTGCTTGTCACTTATCATCTTGGTCCTTACGAAATTTAGAATTCCCATGTAATCCTTGTGTTAATATGCTCGGGTTGGATTGATGGTCCACGACCTTTCTCGATCCAATGGTCCAGATCACATCACAACTTCTGGTTTCAGAAGTTTAGTCACGCCAATGTGCGATTCTCCCGATGTGTGAACTTCGATATCGCCAATCTGATGGTCAAGGAGGGTCTTGATAGATCTTTGGATCTATGGTCTAGGTCACATCTCTACTTCAGGTTTCAGAGGATCTGTCCCCTTCACGATGATTACCAACATTCGTCGAACTTGGGAAGACTGAGGGAGTCGAGGAGTTAACGCCTGTGACCCTTCTTCAAATATAACGGTCGTGACATGCCTTGGATTCTCTCGAACAGGTCTCGTCCATTCATCTTCCAAACAAAAGCATATTCCCTTTCGATACTTGAATTTCACTATTCTTCTTGAGCTTTGTTGGCTCTGAAAGGATTAAGAGTTTTGTGCTCTTTTCTTGAACGTAATGCTTGGAAGAATTCTTCCGTGCACCCCTTACGTTCATTACTCAACTCTAGAACTTAAGCTGGTCTCGGTATCTTCCCACCTTACAGAGATTTGATACATACATTCACTACCTCTCCCGAGCTTAATAGACTCCGTCCTCACAGTGATTGCAGGATTCAATCTCCACAATAAGGGAAGTACTCATTCGACTCTAGGACGGTGATGAAATTCCTTGGGAAAAGTGCTTTTGAGGAATTAAACTAGAGCATAAGGAAAATCAAGTAGATGTAAAAGTTTTCAAGGAACGAGCACATACTATTAACTTAATTATTCAATACAGAAACCATTTATAGGCATATAAATACAAGCATGCATCCATTATTTACAATTCAAAGCACAAGGCATAAAAACACTTATCAGAACCATAAGGCATGATGCGACTGCTGAGAGGGGTGCTCGTTTCCACCCAACCATAGGCTCAACCACTCCCAATGGATTTATCACTGGCCAGCCCCAAGCTTAGGCCATGATGCTTTTGGATTCAATCTCTTACTTCCAGCTCAACGAAAGTTAGGGAAGAAGGTTACTCTCCTTCTCCCAATACAAGAATAGATAAGGGAAAAAGTTACTATCCTTCTCCTGGCTCTGTCTCTATTCTCTGTGATCAGAACTCACTTTTTTGCTTTCAATCCTTCCTTGGACCCGAGAGCTTCTACTCTTGTCTCTTCACTCTTCGCAGGTTCTCTCTGCCCACACCATGCTTCTTTTCTTGCCTTCCTCAACAAGCTTGCGTGTGGCTTGAATTCTCCCGTCTGTCGTCAGGTCTGGAAGCCTTACAGATGTGAATTTTGCCTCATCCCCTCATTAACTCTTGAGGAGGCCTTCCCACCTGCCAGCCTGATGGGAATTCATTCATGGTCAAAGGGTTGTTCTGATCTTGAGCAATTTAAATCTAGCATGGTACTGGTTTGGTGGAGGTTAACACAACCATTCTGGGTCCCCTCCACCACCTTTTTATTATCAATCACGGTCTCTCTTAGCACATCCCCTTCATAACAGTCATGCAATATGTATCCATTTTCCATTAAAATAACATAATTTACATTCCTCGACATTTTATTCAAAGGTCCATCAAAACAAACATTCACACCTTTGAATTTTCCATAGTTCCCTGGCCAATATAGTTGTATTTATAGACTGGGGGAAATAGGGTGTTACAATTGCCTCCCTGTTAAAGGAACATCATCCTCGATGTTCTATCTATCAACACGATATGTATGTACAGAACTAAAAAAAAATGGATATGCATGTTTCATGGCATCTTCCATTTTCCACGTAGCCTCATCTGGGCCAAAGTGTTTCCATTGCACCTTGACCTATGCAATGGTTCAGTTCCTAAGTGAGGTTTCCTTCCTATCTAGTATGCATTGGGGTTCTAGTAGGAATTCTCCCTCCTGTTCCACCTCATAGACCAATCAATTATATGATTAGCATCATGTACATATTTCTTCAATAATGAAACATGGAAAACATTATGTTCCTTTATAGTGGGAGGAAGTGCTAGCCTATAGGCTACAGGTCCCACTCTATCTAAGAATTCAAAGGGTCCACAATATTGAGGTGCTAATTTGGCACAAGTTCCCATTCTCAGGGGACTCTTCCTGGGTCTAACTTTGAGATAGACATGGTCTCCAGTATTGAACTCTCCGGGAGTTCTCTTTATGTCGGCGTAACTTTTTTGTCTATCCCGAGAAATCTTCAGATTTTGTCTTATCTGAACCACTTGTTGTTCCTTTTCTTTCAGCATGTCAGTTCCAATTGTAATTCTGTCCATTGGGTCTCTCCAGCTGATTGGAATCTTGCATTGTCTACCATAGAGGGCTTCAAAAGGGCTCATCTTCAAGGATTCCCGATAACCGTTGTTGTAGGAAAACTCTACCAATGGTAGGTAGTCTTCCCACTTCTTAGGCTGATGCATTACATGCATCCTTAACATGTATTATATTATTTGGTTCACTCTTTCTATCTGTCCATCAGTTTGAGGGTAATAGGCTATGCTGAACAATAATTTAGTCTCAAAACCGGCCATTAGGGATTTCCAAAAGTTTGAAGTAAATTTGGTATCTCTGTTAGATACAATTTCCTTGGGCATGCCGTGCAGTATGAATATTTCCTTCATGAAGATGTTGGCAATATATATTGCCTTGCAAGTTGACTTGATAGGGGTTAAATGAGCATACTTACTCAGTTTGTCCACCACAACCATGATGGCATCATTTTTCTTGGTCGACTTTGGTAATCCAATGATGAAATCCATGGAGATGGTTTCCCATTTCCATTCTGGGATTGGTAGGGGCTGTAACAATCCTGCTGGGTGCCAGTGTTTTTCCTTAACTTACTGACATTCTAGGCACTCAGCTAGATAGTTAGCTATGTCTTTCTTCAACCCAGGCCAATAGAATTGTTTCCTAGTGGCCGTGATCATCTTCTGATATAGTGGGTGACCAGTATATGGTCTCTTACGTAGTTCATCCATTATGAACCTCTTCAAGTCGTCATAGTTTGGAATATACAATCTGTTTCTGTAAGTCAACAACCCTTCCTTTAGCATTTGGTAGCCTTTGTACTTTATCCATGTCGGCTCTTGTCTTTGGTATGAGGTCATGGTCTTGAAGAATGCATCTGTCTCTTGTGTATTTATGACTCTTTCCCTGACATCCATTTCGTAGGTGCTTACTGCTGCTAGATGAATCGTTTTTATACTTCTGCTAAGGGCATCGAACACCCTATTTTCCTTTCCTTTGATGTGTTTGAATTCGAAATCAAACTCACTAAGGAGAGCCATCCACCTACCTTTCTTGGCATTGAGTTTTGGTTGATCAAACAGGTGCCTCAACCCACAATGGTCTGTCATAAGCACAAATCACCTTCCTAGGAGGTAGTGCCTCCACATTTTTAAAGCATGTACTATGGCCGCAAACTCTAGGTCATGGGTCACATAATTGATCTCATTCTCATTTAATTTCTGGGATGCGTAGCAGATTACACGCCCCTCTTGCATAAGGACTCCTCCGAGTCCTTCCTTGCAGGCATATGTACACACGAGGAAATCATTATCCGGGTTTGCAATCTTCAGTACGGGTGCATGGGTCAGGAGGTATTTCAATTCCTGAAATATTTCTTCACATTTTGATGTCCAAATGAATTTAATCCCCTTTTTCTGAAGGGCAGTGATTGAACAACCAATTTTGGAAAACCCTTTTATGAACCTTCTATAGTATCCTGCTAGGCCCACAAAGGACCTAATATCGAATACATCCTTTGAGGTAGGCCATTCCATAATAGATCTGATCTTTTCAAGGTCCACTGCCACCCCTTCCTTAGAAATGACATGGCCTAAGTAATGGAATTGCTTCTGAAAGAAATCACACTTGTTAAACTTAGTGTAGCACTGATGCTCTTTTAGTACTTGAAGTATGAGTCTAATATGTTCTTCATGCTCTTCCCTGTTCTTGGAGTAGATTAGGATATCATAAATGAAAACCAACACAAATTTGTCTAGGAATTTGCTGAGTACATTATTCATCATGCACATAAAAGTGGCGCAGGCATTGGTTAACCTAAATGGAACCACCACAAATTCATAGTGACCATACCTCGTCCCGAAGGATGCTTTGTGGATGTCTTCATCCTTAATATGGACTTGGTGGTATCCAGACCTTAATTCGATCTTCGAGAATATGGAAGCACCTCCCAATTGGTTGAACATGTCATCGATTCTTGGTAAGGGGTACTTGTTCTTGATGGTTGTCTTATTAAGTTGTATATAATCTATGCATAGTTAGAGTGTGTCATATTTATTTATCACAAACAAGACGAGCACCCCCCACGGAGATACACTGGGTCAGATGTATCCTTTGTCCATCATATCCTTTATTTGTAGCTTGAGATCAACCAGTTCTGGCATGCTCATTCTATATGGCGTCCTAGATGCTGGTACCGCTCTTGGTGTAAGTTCTATCGAGAAGTCGATATCCATTCTCAGAGGTAGACCTGGTACCTCTTCTAGGAACATCTCCTTGTATTCTCTTAATATGGGGTGGTCCTCTAGGTTTGGTTTTTCATTCTCAACATATTCCAGTACCTATATCGAATATAAGGAACACCCCTTTCTGCAATACTTTTTCATTTGAAGGGCTGATATTTGTCTCACTAAGACAAGCTTCTGAATCCCTTGGAGGGTCATTTTTCTCCCTTCTTCATTTACACATTCTAAAGTTTTATGATAAAAGTCCAATTTAGTTTCATAAGTAGCCAACCAATCCATACCAAAGAACAAGTCATAAGATCTGAGGGGAAGTATGTTAAGGGTCGCTTGAGTGGGAAATCCACCCATGATGAATTGGCAGGCTGATATGACCTCTGCCACCTTTCATTTGGTCCCAGTCACTAATCGCACCAACCACAATATAACATGTCTAATTAGTTGCAGTTTACAGTTATCAATAGTCTGAGGGGCCACATAACTCAAATTAGAACATAGGTCAATTAAAATAGAAACTTGATGGTTGGCGATCATACCTTCCAACTCCACTACTGAAGCTTGGTGGTCGGCTTGATTATGTTCCAAGGCTGCATAGATTCGTGGCATGCTCCTAGCCACATCATTGACAGTGGTAGCTTCTTGGATATTGTATACTCTCTTATTATTCTTTTGTCTATGTGGGCAGTCCCTCAATCAATGATCTTCTCCACAACCCCAACATTTTAAGGGTTCCTTCTTTAGGTTATCGGTCTTTTCTGGGACTATCTTAAAAAGTTTATTTCCACTTTGAGAGGGGAAATTTTGTTGATATACACTTCTAGTAGAAAGGTTCCTTCTAGAATATTTTCCATAGTTCTTAAATCTTGAGGATTTAAACCCCTCCTTCTGGAATCCTGAAATACTCCTCTTCTTCCAGTCCTCGTGAGGTCTTGTCCCACTCCCAAACTGTTCATAACAATACCTCACCTTCCAGATAGTTTATTCTAAAGTATTTAGTTCTTCGAACTCAATCCTGTCCCGGTAGGTCTAAGGTAACCCACTAATGAACCACTGCATTTTTACTTTTTCATATTTTATGTAGGGTACATACCTCAGTAGTTCAAGGAATTTATTGAAAAATTCATCTATGGTGAGATGCCCCAGCCTGAGTTCATAGAATTCCTTAGTCTTCCTGATGTAGGAGCATCGTAAGAGAGCCAACAAAGCAAGCACAAAGGTAAAGGACCACTGAAATTGCACCAACGCTTGTTTTGAGAACATTTTGAATTTCAAAGGATAAAGCATTAATGAAATACCTGAAAGGATGTATTTACATTTATGTTTTGGAGATTGTAAATAGATCTTGAGTGTTGCTCTCATCTGTCGGATATGGAAGCATTTAATTATAATGAATGTAAGTTAGATATATTTTAATTCCGATTAGATAGCTAGAGTTGTAAGAGGGAAAAATCTAGAAAGACCCCTCGTAGGTATTGTATTGTAATCAATTATTCTCATTGTAATCATAAGTTGTAGAGCTGTAGAGAGTAAGAGCATAGAGAAGAACAAAGATTATAGCATGGTATAAGCAGATAGCTGTTGCTATTGAACCGTGTACAAGAGAACATGGATTAATATAAAAATGATTTGATTCCATTTCATGGTGTTGCGGTGGTTGTTGTTTACATCTATTTTAATGGTATGTTTATAGTTTTTCTTATGTTCTCTGTTATGCATTTGTTTCAATGCTATGTGTGTGTACGCTCTTGATTTCATGTTGAATGTATGAAGTCTGTGAGAGGAGAAGTATGAGTTTCAATTGATTCTCATCCTGAGGATTCATGCAAGGAGTGCAATGAAGGTCCACATAGAGTGTGTTGACAGAATTCTGAGTTTTATCTTAGAAAAGCTTAGGGGGGGATACCGTTGTTCTCATACCAGCTGGAGTGAAGGTATCACACAGAGCTGTGCAAAGTGTGCACCGACGAGTTGAATTCTTAGAATTTTCCAACCGAGGAGAAATGTTGAAGCGCTGCTATCGCAAAGGAGTGCACAGAGTTGAAGAGTGAAATAACCAGGGGTTATTGTGAATGCCGCAAGGTGTGCATGCAAGGATTCCTTAGACTCCAAGAGTTATAGTGAGAGTCCAAATTTAGAAGGGTTAGAACCTTTGAAGTGTTCAAAGGAAGAACGAGGCCTGGAGTCACCTCACAGAAGCTAAGATCATAATGAAATATGCCAAGGTATTTATTGAGGAGTCTTTGAGGAATTTGAATGGACAATTGAAATTCTCATAGGGAGAATCAAGAAGTCCCGTGGGCCATTGGATCTTTTCGACCAGCGGGAAGATTAAGGCTGAGTGTCTTTCAACACTCGTAATTTCAGGAGGGATAGTGGCTGTTGGATCCGGATCAATGAGGGTCATTGGTCTCGTGCTTAAATTTGTTGGTTCATAAGTCAAGCGTGGAAGATGTTGTGACTCGGATTCGAGAGTTGCGAACTCCAGATTTGTGAAGTCCCGATAGAATCAGAACCGTCAGATCATGGGGAGTTCAGAGCCATTTATCATGATGAGGAATCACCGTGATTTCAACCACTGGTGAAGGGTGTTGCTGCATTTCGAATCATCGATAAGCGAAATTCCAAAGTGCCGAAATATTTGGGCCCCAGGTTTTAGACAGGGGTCACATTAAGTAAAGTCGAGGGAGGAGTCAAAGGACCCGTTAGCCTTTCTGGGTTTTGGGGATTGACGAGTTAGAGGGACTCACATCAGTGATCATGAAGTCACGAAAACCAAAATACATTTTGGGTGAAGATTGTGGTCACGTTAGCTGGTCACGTGGTAGGAGTTGGCACTTAGTGCTTATTCACACAGGTGTAACTTCTAGGAAGGCCCTGTGGATAAACACTTGTGTGTGGAATATTTCCGTGGGGAATCAAGGAGTCAATTAGATTCAAAGGGAGATTAGGAACGATCCTTAGACTGAGAGGTCGTGAAGAACCTACTGAGGTAGGGGTGCTGCGTCAGGATGAACTGAAGACAGATAGGCATTACAAGGGAAAGAAAAGAATAAAAAACTGGGATAGAATAGTTGCAAATATGAAAGCCAAGTTTATACCCAGGGACTACAAGATTAATCTGTTTCGAGGAATGCATAATTTGAGACAGAAAGGGATGACAGTGAAGGAATACACTGAGGATTTCTATAGGATAAACATCAGAGAAGGTCATCGATAAAGCGATGATGAGAAGGTCGCCATATACATGAATGGTTTGAGATATGACATTCAGGACGAGATGAGCATGATGACGATTAGAAATGTGGAATATGCTTATCAGATTGCTTTGAAGGCTGAAGATAAATTGGCCCGAAAACAACGTCAAAGAGGAAGAGGTGGAAGTCAGAGCAGAGGAAAAACAATTTCTCAAGACAAAGTACAGAAGCCTAAGGAGGAATAAAAGAAACCTCATACTCACCCTGAGAGAGGAGGAAGTTCACAGGGAAGACAATATGCCAATGGAAACACTTTTCCTCGAGCCAGAGGAAGAGGAAGAGTTAGAGGTGGTGAGATAAAATGTTTTGTCTATGGAAAGGTCAGACATAAGTCTTATGAATGTCCTGACAGAAAAAGAGATGGAGGAGGCAAAGCTCACATTTCAGAAGTGCAAAGGAGAAATGTTGAGGCAGAAGATGCAGAAGGTGGAAAATCTTTAATGATGATGAAAGTTCTCTTAAAGCCAAAGAAAGAGGCGAAGAATCCAGTCCAAAGAAAAGTTTATTTAGAATTGCTTGCAAGACCAAGGATAGGGTATGCAAGGTAATAGTGGACAGTGGAAGTATGGATAATTTAGTATCCACAAAAATGGTGGAGAAGCTGAAATTGGAGATTGTTGCACATCCAAGCCCATACAAAGTTTCGTGGTTGAAAAAGGGACATCAGGTAACAGTCACTAAACAATGTTTAGTTGAATTTAAGATAGGGGGGTACAGAGATGAAATTTTATGTGATGTTATTCCCATGGATGTCTGTCATCTTTTGTTGGGGAGACCATGGCAATATGACAAGAATGTTGTTCATGATGGGAGGAAGAACACTTACACCTTGGAGAAGAATGGTAGGATGCATATGTTGCTGCCAATTAAAGACAAGGAGGTAAAAACAAAGACGAGCAATACTATACTTCTCATGAATGGGAAGGAACTTATTAATGAAGTCAAGAAAGAAGAAGACATGTAGTTTGATGTAGTGAGAAAACCCAAAATCATTTTGACGAGTACCAAGATAGACGACCTACTTGAGGAAATTTAGGAACTGCTAGAGAATTTCGCTCATATAGTGGTGGACGAATTACCTTGTTCGTTGTCACCCATTAGGAGCATAAGTCATCACATTGAACTTATACTGGGAGTGAGTTTGCCAAACAAAGAAGCGTACAGGTTGATGCCGCAGGAGAATGAAGAAGTCAAGAAGCAAGTTCAGGATTTGATGGACAAAGGATTGGTTAGAGAAAGCTTGAGTCCATGTGCTGTTCCAATAGTGATAAGTCCATAAAAGGATGGTGGCTGGAGAATGTGTACAGACTGGAGAGATATAAACAAGATCACCATCAGGTATAGATTTCCTTTACAAAGGATGTATGACTTGATGGATTGCTTAAGTGGAGCAAGGGTTTTTCAAAAATTGATTTGAAAAGCGGATATCATCAGATTCGAATGAGGGAAGGTGATGAATGGAAGACAACATTCAAAACGAATGAAGGGTTGTATGAATGGCTTGTCATGCCGTTTGGTTTGAAAAATGCACCAAGTACTTTCATGAGGTTGATGAATGAAGTCTTGAAGGATTTCATTGGAAAGTTTGTGATTGTGTATCTTGATGATACACTGATCTTCAGTAAAACTAAGGAAGAACATTTGAGACACTTAACTCTAGTGATGAGGAGGTTGTAGCAAGAGAAGTTGTTGATAAATTTGAAGAAGTCATATTTCATGAAGAAAGAACTCATTTATTTATTGTTTGTGATCTCTTCAAACGAGTTAAAGATGGATCCTGAGAAGGTAAAAGCAATTAGGGATTGACCATCACCAAAAAACATCTTTGAAGTCAGAAGCTTCCATGGATTGGCTAGTTTTTACAGGAAGTTCATCAGAAATTTCAACGGGATATGTGCACCAATGATGGACACAGTCAAGAAAAGACATAAATCTTTTCACTGGACAGAGGAAGCAGAGAGAAGTTTTAAGTTGCTGAAGGAGAAAATAACTGGACAACTAGTTTTGGTTCTACCAGATTTCAATAAAACATTCCAAGTCAGACATGACGCAAGTGGATTTGCGATTGGAGCAGTCTTGAGTCAAGACAATAGACCGATTGCATACTTCAGTGAGAAGCCGAATGATGCCAAAGTTAAATATTCTATGTATGATAAAGAATTTTATGAAACCATACAGACGTTAAAGAAATGGAGGCACTACTTGATTCCGAAAGAGTTTGTTTTGTATAGCGACAACCATGCTTTACAATTCATAACTCAACAGGAGAAGCTAAACCAGAAACATGCGAAATGGGTGGAATATATGCAGAACTTTAGTTTTGTTATAAATCACATTTCTGGAACTGCTAACAAGGTTGCTGATTCATTGAGCAGGAAATGTTTAATTCTGCAGGAGTTCCGTGTGAAGACCTTAGGTTTTGATAGACTTAAGCATATGCATAGAGATGATCCAGATTTTAAAGATGCTTATGAAGCATGTGAGAATCCAGTTCTCAGAGATAGAAGCCAATGGATCGAGTATTTGATTCAGGATGGACTGTTATTCAAGGTAATTCAGTTGTGTATTTCAAAGAGTTCTATGAGAGAGAACCTCTTGAAGAAAAAATATAGTGGGGGATTGACTAGACATTTCAGCTATGACAAAACATTTGTGCAACTGAACAATTTATACTATTGGCTAGGGATGAGGACAGATGTCAAGAAATTTGTGAAAAAATGCAGAATTTTCCAATACGCGAAAGGGAAAAGACAAAATACAGGATTGTATCAACTGTTTCCAGTACCAGAGAGGCCGTGGGATGTGGTAAGCATGGATTTTGTGTTAGGACTACCAAGGACACAGAGGGGTTGTGACTCCATATTTGTGGTAGTCGATAGATTTTAAAAAATGGCACATTTCATACCATGTCAGAAAACCAGTGACACAACTCACATTTCAAATTTGTTTTTCAAAGAAGTTATTAGACTTCACGACTTACCCAGGAGTATTGTTTCGGATAAAGATACCAAATTTGTTGGTCATTTCTGGAGGACACTGTGGAAGAAGTTGGGGACAAAATTTTCCTTTATCTCAACATATCACCCTCAGACGGATGGACAGACCGAGGTAGTGAACCGAAGTCTGAGAGATTTATTGAGGAGTTTAGTAGCTGAGCATCGCAGTCAATGGGATCAGATTCTTCCACAAGCGGAATTTTCATATAATGATTCACCTAACAGAAGCACAAGACATAGCCCATTCCAGATAATGTATGGAATGTAGTCGAGGGGAGTATCTGAATTGAGAGACTTAGGGCAATGCAAATTCAGAAGTGTTGGAGCAGAGGATTTTGCAGTAGAGATGCAAGAGCTTCACGACAAGGTTAAGGAGCGGTTAAAGAATTCCAACCAGGAAAACAAGCGTAGAGAAGATCAACATAGAAGAGAACTTCAGTTTGAAGTGGGAGATTTAGTCTTAGCTCACCCAAGGAAAGAGAGATTCCCAAGGGGAACATATAATAATTTGAAGATGAAGAAGATAGGGCCATGCAAGATTTTGAGGAAATTTGAGGCCAATTCTTATGAGATATAATTGCCAAATTATGTGGGCATCTCACCCATATTCAACGTAGCAGATATATATCCTTACAGAGTCGATGGAACAGAGGGTTTGGAGGATGAAAAAGAAATTCAATGGGTTAAATAATTACCTGTCGCTGAAAAGCCGCAGATGGAAAAAATAATTGACCAGAGAGTTGGGAAGAAAACCCGAGGAAAATAATATTTTGAGTATTTGATAAAATGGAAGGGACACCCGATTGAGGATGCCAGTTGGGAATGGGAAGCAGATATCCAATGACATGGAAAGACAATACAGGGGATCATGAACATGAGTCCATGGATTTTTTAGCCAAGGGAGTATGATGCAGGAGCATCATAAGCGAGCCAACAAAGCAAGCAAAAAGGTGAAGGACAGCTGGAATTGCACCAATGGACGTTTTGAGAACATTTTGAATTTCAAAGGATTAAGCATTAATGAAATACCTGAAAGGATGTATTTGCATTTATGTTTTGGAGATTGTAAACAGATCTTGAGCGTTTCTTTCATCTGTCATATATGGAAGCATTTAATTATAATGAATGTAAAGTAGATAGATTTTAATTCCGATTAGATAGCCAGAGTTGTAAGAGGGAAAACTCTAGAAATCTCCCTCGTAGGTATTGTATTGTAATAAATTATTCTCATTGTAATCGTAAGCTGTAGAGATGTAGAGACTAAGAGCATAGAGAATAACAAATATTATAGGATGGTATAAGAAGACAGTTGTTTCTATTGAACCATGTACAGGAGCACTGGGATTAATATAAAAATGCTTTGATTCCATTTCATGGTGTTGTGGTGGTTGTTGTTTACATCTATTTTAATGGTATGTTTATAGTTTTTCTTATGTTCTCTGTTATGCATTTGTTTCAATGCTATGTGTGTGTACGCTCTTGATTTCATGTTGAATGTATGAATTCTACGAGAGGAGAAGTACGAGTTTCAATTGTTTCTCATCCTAAGGATTCCTGCAAGGAGTGTAGTGAAGGTCCGCATAGAGTGCGTTCACAAAGTTCTGAGTTTTATCTCAGAAAAGATCAGTGGGGGATACCTTTGTTCTCATACCAGTTGGAGTGCAGGTATCGTAGAGAGCCGTGCAAAGTGTGTACCGACAAGTTGAAGTCTTAGACTTTTCCAACTGAGGAGAAAATTTGAAGAATTGCTGTCACAACAGAGTGCACAGAGTTGAAGAGTGAAATAACCAGGGGTTATTGTGAATGCCACAAGGTGTGCGTGAAAGGATTTCTTAGACTCCAGGAGTTATAGTGAGAGTCCAAATTCAGAAGGGTTAGAACCTTTGAAGTGTTCAAAGGAAGAAAAAGGCTCTGAGTCACCTCGTAGATTCTAAGATCAGAAGGAAAGACACCAAGTTATTTATTGAGGAGTCTTTGAGTATTTTGAACAAACGGTTGAAATTCTCAGAGGGAGAATCGCTAAGTCCCATGGGCCATTGGATCTTGCTGACCAATGGGAAGATTAAGGCTAAGTGTCTTTCAACACTCGTAAGTTCAGGAGGGATGGTGGCCATTGGATCCAAATCAATGAGGGTCATTGGTCTCATGCTTAAATTCACCGTTTTGGAAGTCGGGCGTGGAAGATGTTGTGACTCGGAGTCAAGAGTTGCAAACTCCCGATTCGTGAAGTCCCAATAGAATCAGGACCGTCAGATCATGAGGAGTTTAGAGCTGTTGATCGTGACGAGGAATCACCACGATTTCGGCCACCGGTGAAGGGTGTTGTTGCATTTCGAATCACCGATAAGAAAAATTTCGAAGAGCTGAAATATTTGGGCCCCAGGTTTTAGACAGAGGTCACATTAAGTAAAGTTAAGGGAGGAGTCAAAGGACCCGTTAGCCTTTCGGGGTTTCAGGGATTGATTAGTTAGAGGGACTCACATCAGTGATTGCGAAGTTGCGAAAACCGAAACACTTTTTGGGTGAAGATTGTGGTCACGTCAGCTGGTCACGTGGGTAGGAGTTGGCACTTAGTGCTTATTCGCACATGCATAAATTCTAATAAGGACCTGTGGATAAACACTTGTGTGTGGAACATTTTTGAGGGGAATCTAGGAGTTAATCAGATTCAAAGGGAGATTAGGAATGATCCTTAGACTGGGAGGTTGTGCAGAACCTGCTGAGATAGGGGTATTGCGTAACTTTGCATCCATGTATCTCTCTGACAGATACTGCTTCCTGAAGTATTTCTCAAACTGTTTCCATGACAGGTCCTTCTCATGGAATCCTTTTACATTCCTAAGGTCTTCCCACCAAATGGAAGCCTTTCCATTTAGGTTAAATATGGCTATTTGAGCCTTCATGTTTTCAGAGTAATCATGGACTCTGAAGTATTTCTTTAAACCAAGTAGCCAAACTTCAGCCTCTTCTCCCGCCCTAATATCTCCATCGAAAGAGGGTGGTTTGGCTTTCTTGAATTCTTCAGAATCATGATTTTTGTAACGCTTCCACTTCTTTCCTTTCCTTTGAGAATGTGAGCTTGCTCTGCTACTAGAAGATCCTTTGGATTCACCATCTTCCTTTCTAGAGGAATCTACCGATGAGTGTCTAGGTTGGACCTTCTTCAAGGTGCTTCTCCCACTGTGGTCACTTATGGAGTCATGTTTTCAGATCTCAGGTGGACTTTGAATTCTCTTCTTATGTCTTCGGTCCACATGACTAGTTGCGGGTTCATGCTGTAGTTTCCTCTGTATGTCGGACAAGCTCTGCAGCTAGACTGCGTTAATTTCTGTTTTTTTTTTCTTTCTCCTTTATCAATCTCTCATTGTCAGCCTTGCAACTTTGTAATTCAGCCCTGAGGCTCCTTACAGTTTTAGCTAGATCGGGAGGGGTTTCCACCGCCCTCCTTTCGTCAGATTATTTGTCTCTATTGTGGGAACCATCCCCCACTTCATGACACGACACCATCCTTTATTCTTGAAGTTTTTTTTTTTTGTTCTTTACTGACTTCTCGAGTGTTGACAAAAACACTTATTGTTAGCTAACAGTCTATTAGTTCATGAAGAATACACGATTAAATTTCTTAAATGCACACACACAGTAGAAAATTTCATTCTTTTCTTTAATAACATTTTTAACCAGAATTTTTTTAAAGTAAAGGTAAGGTAGAGTGTCGCTCTTTTAAAAGTAATACAAATAGAGTTTTAAGCGAATCGTCCATGAGCCCAAGAAGGAAAAGTGTTGTAACCATGCTCTGATACCAATTTGTAACACACCCACAATGGGGCGAGAAATAAAAACAAAATTTCGTTCTCCTTTTAGGAACAAATCCTCTCTTTCTACGGTTCCTAAATTGGAAAGTTGGGGAACCAACCTGAACTCCCAGTCAAGGATCTCCGATTCTAGAACCAAAAAACTCTTTTAGACCTTAGTGCCCTCGTTTTGTAATTAAACGCATCCCCTTTCGAGTTTCTAGTGCGGGTCTAATAGTACCCGCGACCTTCCCCTTCGCGCTTGTGAAATCTATGAGTTTGAGCGCTAGCCCCCTTTTTGACAAAATCCTCCACATGACCACTGGCAGTGACCACGTGACTAACCAAAAGGTGCTTCACGATCTCAGACCTCGGGTGTTTTTCTATAGGCTAGACCCGTTACTCCCCATTTCTGATTTCCCGATCAACGAATCCTTTGGGCGCTAGCTCTTCCCATTAGGCCCCTTCGATTGTGTCATGGCTATAACATGTGGCCCAACTACCAAGCACTTCAGGACTTCATGGTTCATGTCTCCCAAGGGTAGTTCACTTTGTTGGAAGATTGGTTGTTGTCATTGATGTCAACCTTAGTCATGGGTTTTGGACTGCAAGATTGATGAAGGTATTTGGATATGAAGGAAAATGCACATGCAGATACAACACCCATGGATGGATATTATACATCATGTTGTTTCCGGTGGTATATGGCACGTCACGTGGATCCTCATGGTTGAGGAGAAATGAATTTTTGAAGATGACAAAGCGAATTGTACATGTAGGCCCTGAAGATAATTAAAGAAAATAATTACAAAATAAGAAATTGTCAGGTTAGCCCTAATGTTAAAAGGACGACATAAATGGTATAAATAAACATCATTATACATTCATTTTATACAAGTCGAATTTCAGAGGGAATAAAAATAAAAAGAAGGCTGGATTTCAAGGGAGGATGAAGTCTTTTGGTGATGTGTTCTAAGGTATGTTATTTTCAGGTCATCTTACCATTTTTGCTATAACATTTTTTCTAGAACGATTCATATGGTGAAATCACTATGGTATTGAGAAGACATATCAAGGTACCTTTGGTAAAAATTTTAGCTCTTGATTCACTATAATTATGGATATATACTCTGTGGAAGATAGGGTTTGTGACTAGTGCTGAAGCTAGTCAATAAACAGGTGTTCCGGGTAAAACAGTAATAACTTCTTCATAAAGGATCCAAATGAAGTGGGACCACTTCCATTGGAAAGAGTAAGGACTGTAGTTTCTTGTGTACGAGTTTCAGAATTGGATATTAAATATTGAGCGCAGGGCACGCTGTACAAGTTGGGTCTTATGAACATACCATAATTGAATAAAGTCTACCATTCTTTCTATAACCTCTTTTTGGGGAGGATTCAAGGAGTGAAAATTGGAGGAGTTTCAGAGAATGCATTGAATAATATTATCTACAG
>SNQJ01S0161158.1:0-21625 GCA_010110895.2 Picea sitchensis | reverse complement strand
TATTATTGTACTGTAATTCCTTGTTTGTTGGCAGGTTTCCGACCGACTGTTCCTTGTTCCCTACACACACTCGACAAAGTATTTCAACTATCACTCTGTTCTAACTTCATACTTTGGGGGGCTCTCTGTTACACATTATTTTCTTCATCCCTATGATCGTTAATAATGTAAACCTACCTATTGTCTTCAAAAGGGTCAGTGGTCTGAATTCCTAAAGAAAGAAGGGAGAAGAACTTTTCCTGAGAGAAGAATTTGTGTTTTCCTCTGTAAAATCCCAATTTTGGAAGATTTCCGCGGGTTGCACCACATCTAGGGTGCGAAAATGCTTGATTTTCGCAGGCTGCACTATATCTAGGGTGTGGAATTTCTGCAGGCTACATTATAGCCAGGTCGCGGCGACCTTCGTACGTGTGAAAAATGAGCATCTTCTCGATGCTTCTAGAAGGAGAAGATTCTATGGTGAGGTGGCCTCTGAATGGTTTGGATATTACTTGCTTTCATGATTTAGTGGGATCATCCTAACCTCTTTAGCTTATAAAAGGAGAGGATCTCTCATGGAGAGTGTTAGCTTGATTGAGTTGGAAATTTCTTGAGCCTTTAAGATTAGAAATTTAGCTTGGTATGTTGGCTTTGAGCTTTGTCAAGATAGATTGTGAGTAACTATCAGATCCATGGTCTCGGAATCCTTCGAGCAAGAAGTGTGTGGGAAGCAAGGAATTTTTGGAAGGAACCTTACGACATCAAGGCATCCGGTTGTAATCTCTCTTCTTATTATTTAATATAATATAGTGGCATGTTTCTTTCCCATAGAATTATCTTTATTTTATTGCATAATTCCTTGATCATATGCATAGGTTGTCATTGAATATACTTCTACTACTTTCACTTTGGTTAGTTTGTGTCTCACTGTAGGATCAATATCACAAGAGCACCGAAACAAAGCAGGAACAACAAATACATAAGGAACCGACATTTAAAGGTATGTATCTCGTCCTTTGTTTGGTAGTAAATTCGATGATTAGAGACTAGGGAAAGCACCATGTCTTGTCATGTTTTGTTCTAGATCTAGGTGGATCTAGGGGGATTGATTCGTGTCCGCACTTAATGATTTACCCGATAGCAATGAAGGCCCTGGATGTGGCTGTGATCTTTTGCTCACTATGAGAGAAAATCATAAAGAAGACAAATTTCTCGGTTTGAGAGACAACCTTCCTGCATTTCTTGGCAGAAATCAAGGAAATAGCACTAGGAGGACAACCTCGAGTATCCTGTACAATTTCCCATTCAAAGTAATAATAAAAATACGAGTCCTAGACTCGTATACAACATGACATTTCCATAAATAAGGTTGGCCCAAAATAACATTACAAAATTCGGAAGGAGAAACATTGCACAATGCCTCGTCTTTGAAGGTCTTGATGTCGTACGAAAATCGACACTGTTGGCTGACACGAAGATCGCTTTCTTGGTGGAGCCATCCAGTGGTGTAGGGTTGTGGGTGCGACATTGTCAGCAGGGCTAGCTACTTGATGACCTATGCTGAGATGAGTGTCTTATGGCTACCTCTATCAATGATGAAGTGAAATGGGGTGCCTTTCACCCACATATATGAATGGAAGAGGCACTCACCTTCTTCTGGCTCATCTGGTTCACCAGGCTAGAGCTTGGTGGTAGAAATGGTGGCTCTGGGTTCCGCGTCAATGATTCATCTTCCCCTTTCTAGTTCTGACTCAGAGTCACAACCTACATATGATTCAGAGGCTTTCACTTCGACTACCAACGACTTCTTTGAGAGATAATCAACAGTGTTATGACAAGGGATCTTATGGAAGTCACACCACTTCCAGGTATCTCTCTTTGTCTTTCTAGTGTCCTTCTTTTCTTACGGTTTGGAATGGTTGTCTTGATACTTTGCATCTTTTCTCTATCCTTTGTTATGTGAGTTGGGGCCGCCATTTCCTGGATTTTGTTGTGAGGGGTTCCCAGACCCAAATTGTCGTGTCTTTTCTTTGAGCTTCTACTCGATTTTGACGACATATCGGTAGTTCACACCCAAGGACAAGATGTCCAGAAATTCCATTTTGTTCTGTATGTATATATACAGAGCAGCGAGATACTTGAGAACCAGATGTCTCTCTGGATATTTGATACCCATCTTGGTGCGCAAGCTATGGAATATATTTGTGAACTCTGGCACTGCTTGATCTCTTTCTTGCCGCAATGTGGTCCATTTGGTATACAAGTCGTCATAACTTCTGACAGGGTAGTATTGTTCCTTAATAGCATCCCTGAAGGATTCTCAGGTGGCCATGACTGTAAATAATGAGGGTTCCTCTATTTCCTTTTTCTCAAAGAAAGTTTCCCACCAATCTTTGACATGGGGAACGACTTTGAGGAGTGCAAAAGTAATATTTTCTCTATTCGAAAAGTTATGGACAAAAAAATACCCTTGTAGTAGATTCAACCACTTGTCTACAACATCTGCGTCTATTTGATCTTCAGATATAGGAATATCGGAGTTTATTTGTACCTTTAAGGGGGTGATGCCTCCGCTCAAGGAAGATGCGTCGCTTGTTGGTAGTCGTCGAAGGATTTGCGTGAAACTATCCATCATCTCGTTCCTCTGTTGCGTGAGGGATTCCTCAAGAAATTTTTTGAAAGGATCTCCTATCCCGTCATCTTTATTTTATCCTTCCATGAGAGGTCTCTTTGGCATGCGAGAGCTTTTGTCTTCGATAAAAACAAGCTCGAGACCCAATTATTTGTACCCTGACCTCGTTGGGGACATGCATTAAGACGACAAGGAGAAGACCGCTCTGATACCACTAATTCAGATTTTATGAGCAGAACGAAATGAATACATATTATTAAAATATGATTAACACAAAATAATAGAGGTACAGTGAAACTGGTTTTCTATTCAATAAGGAAATACAATGAAACTGTAAAATGCAGCGGAAAACAAGCTTGTTGGAATGTTAGTGGCTTATCTCTGAGAAGAGATGTGACGGTTGCGCTCATTCATAAGAAGATGATTACAATGAGGCTCTCAAGGAATTTTTACAATAAACAGGAATTTCAAAAACCCTAGACATCCAAAAACCTAACCCTAGGAGATGAAGCACCAAAACTCATGTGGGCCCCATTTGGGTAAGTTAGTACATCAACTTCCCGAGGTCGTAACTTTTGCATACGATCTCCGTTTGGGGCACGCGATAGCTCGTTGGAAAGGTATCGTCGAGGATATTCATTTTGGGTGCTCAATAATATCCTTTGGATAAAATTAATATTATCAATCCCAAAAAACCTTCATTTGGGCCCTCAAAATGGCCCTGGAAGTTAAAAAAATGCTAAATATAGTAAATTACCAAAATTTCTATAAAATTGTTTGAGCCAGTTGGAAAAGGTGGGTGGCCACCAATATCTACCTAGATCATTATATTAGTGTTCTATGACCGATTTTTCTTTCTCCTCTGCTTGCTCGATCTCTGTCAATACCAGATTTTAAAGCTTTGTTGTTTCATAGAAATTGTTTAGCAATCTTCAGAAGCAAAGTGAAGTAAGATATTCCATGAGATTTATCGAAATCCCTATGTGTATATATATAAGTGATCGGTGTGGATGATTTGATTGCAAGGATCTGCATGGAGGTGCATGGAGGTAACATGTAAAGAAGAGTCATGCACGAATCGTCTTGTTATCTATATTATAAGGCTAAGGTTGAATGTGCAAATCTATAGCATATGACTTTAAGAAGGTTTGGTGTATTAATCCTAGATTTATTGGACATTAATACCAAGGAAATACCCACGTCTATTCACTTCCTCTCAGATTCTATTGTTGATTATTTTTGTTGGTTTTCTTTGATGCCAACCCTTGAAGAAAGTATGGTAGCCAATTATGGTAGAACAATGGTTTGGGTAATGGACCCAAGTTTGTTTGATGCATAATGATATGATTTTTGATATATTTGCAGGTAAGACTATTCCATATGTATATTAAATGTCATTCCATTTCCGGTGGTATGTGTAACGTCACATAACTCCTCACGGTTAGAGATTTATGGCCATGTGAAGTTTGAGAAAGGTTTGGGTAATGGACCCAAGTTTGTTTGATGGATAATGGTATGAGTTTTGATATATTTGTAGGTACAAATATTCTAGATGGATAGTACATGTCATGCCATTTTCAGTGGTATGTGGAACGTCACATAAATCCTCATGGTTAGAGAGTTATGGCCATGTGAAGTTGGAGAACCCTCATGAGTCATCTAGAAGCCCCAAAAGGTCAAAGTAGTCAAAGTGGTTTAAGCGATTTTGGAAGGTAAATAATAAATTGAAGTGATGAGTGTACTATAAGTCAAAGTGAATAACAAAAGAAACTATTTAAATAATAAATTTAATGTGGAAATTACTAAGTGGTCAAGTGGTTAGAAGTGGGTTAACCCTAAAATAAGGAGAGTGGCTTAAGATGGTTAAAAGGTAACCCCTTGATGAAGCTACATGAAAGTATAAACAAGAGGCAAGGATCTCTCATTTTAAATAAAATTGAGCATATTTAATATCTACAAGTGACTGAGGTAACAAAAGGATATCTAAACCGAATTTCATATGGAAGGTGAAGTAAAGAAGGTCGAAATTGAAGGGAGGATAAATTATTTTGATGATTCTTTCTAAGGTATGTTATTTACAGGTCATCTAACCATTTTCGCAATAATTTTTTTTATAGAATAATTCAAACCATGAAGTTGGGAGGAAATTGAGAAAACATATCCAAGTAGTTTTGATACAAATTTTAGCTTATGGGTCGTTGTATTTTTGGAGTTACACGCCGTGGAAAATAGGGTTTGTGGCTAGTCCTGAAACTAGTCTAAAACATGTGTTTCAGGTAAAAAATTCATAACTTTTTCATAACAGATCCAAATTCAGTAATACCAAATGTATTGGCTATAGTATAGTCTGTAGTATTATGTGTACAATTTTTAGATCCATAAAACAAATATTCTGTGCGGCGCATGCTCTACAAGTTCACTGTCTAGAATAAGCCAGAATTCAACAAGGTACAACATTTTTGCTATAACTCCTTTTTATGAGAGGTTCCAAGTAGTGAAGTCTGGAGGAATTGCATAAAAGACACTGAAGAACATTGTGTACCACTTTTAGATATTTATTAATTACAGGTACATAGTTATGATTATTTCAAGTTAGGTTTGTTGACTAATCCAAAATTAGCCATGTGAAACTAAAGTAAAGTTTGACAAAAATGCTAGTCTCTTGTTGTTAAAGTTAAGGAAGGTTTGCAGGTATGTGATCTTATACAACGGGTATGTTACAGAGTTACAAATAATATTTTGATGATGAAATTGATGAGGGCTTTTTGTTGAGGTACATGTTGGGTACATGGTTGAGACAAGTAGTTAATGAGTTGGCACATACATGAGGTGTATAGTTGATGATGTTGGTACATTTTGATGATTCATAGTTAATGAGTAGTTGATACATAATTGGTACATACTTGGTACATGGTTGGAGGAACTTGTTAGTAGTATTGTTTACACATGGTTTATGGATGATGTAGCATACTTGTATTGGAATATTATTAGAAGCACATATTGATCTTGGTGATGATTATGAGTTGTTGTGTTATTCTTGGTTGATGCACATCTTTGAGAGTTGTATTGGTGTTTGATATTGGTGAGTAGATATGATTTGGTTGATGCTATTGATGAGAGAGGTTGTTGTGATAGGTTGTTTGGACAGGTTGTTGTGACATATTATTTTTACAGGTTTGGTGCATGGTTGATGCACTTGTTTATGGTACAAGTTGATTACAGGTTGTTTGGTATGGGTTGGTGCATGGTTGATGCACTTTTTTATGGTACAGGTTGAGGTATAGGTTGATGCATGGTTCAGTTTATTGGTATAGATTGATTGGTACATATTTACAATAATATATCTCATAGTGATAGTGTGACAATGGTTCCATTATTCTACTTCTACATCAGGGTGGTTGGATGGGGAAATGATAGGTGGTTGTAGCCACCTTCCGGTTGTTGTCGGAGAACTTAGAGGGTTGTAGACTCTTTCTGGTTGTAGCCAGAGAATTGAGGAGTTGGATCTTCCCTCAGGTTGTATCCTGAGAAATTAGGGGGTTGGAGCCTCCTTCCAGTTGCAGCTGGAAAACAAAGGAAGTTGGTGCTTCCAATGAATTTAATTCTTCAAGACATATAAGAAAAATAATTATGTGTTTTTCTCCCCCTTTGGGTCTCCACGTAAAATCAGTGGTGTAGTGTGTATGTGTATGATTGGTCATTTGTTCATTGTTTATTTACTATGCAATTATTGGATGATAATGCTACACTGATATAACACTTGAATTATATCATTAAAAAGGATTAAATTTCTCTATTACTGATTCAACCCCCCTCTCAGTAATCCAACAATTGGTATCAGAGAAGGTTCCTTCATAAATCAATTTAACCAATGAAAGGTAGATCATGGAGAGCAACAACATATATAAAAATGGAAGAACACAATTTGATGGACAAAAGTATGCATTTTGGAGTGGAAGGATGAAAACATATATACAGGCACACAGATTTGAAATTTGGAAATCAATTGTAGATGGATACAAAGAACCAATAGTTCCGCCGACAAATGAAAGAACAATAAAACTCAAGAAAAATAATTCCAAAGCCACAAATTCACTTCTGAATGGTCTTTGTGAATTTGTTTACACCAAAGTTATACATTGTAAATCTGCTAAAAACGAACTTCAAAATATTTGTGAAGGAGATTCAAAATTCAAAGAAACAAAGCTTCAAACTTACAGAGGTTAGTTCGAACAACTAAAGATGAAGGAAGATGAGAATATTTCATCTTACTTCTGACGAGTCAATGAAATAGTAAATGCAATCATATGATTGGGAGAATAAATTAAAGAATCTGTAATTGTTCAAAAGGTACTAAGATCTCTCCCTATGAGATTTGATCCTAAGATATCAACACTAGAAGAAAGAGCACATTTAGACTCAATAAGCATGGATGAACTACATGGAATATTAACAACATATGAAATGAGAACTGAACAGGAAAATTCAGATATAAAAGAAGCATCTTTCAAAGCATCCAAAAGGTCAAAGAAAAAGGGAAAGCAAAAGGAAAAATAACATATCCGCAACAGTGACATCTCGGAAGATGATGAAGAAATGGCCAACTTTGTTAGAAGATTGAACAAGGGAACCAACGACAGATATAAATGTAATTTTCCTTTTATTTGTTTTAATTGTGATGGTATTGATCATTTTGCTAACAAATGTCCTCATAAGAAAAATAAGAGGAATGATGAAGATTACTCAAATATAAAACAAACATATAAAGGAAAAAGAACCACGAAGAATTTTTTCAAGAAAAGATTATGCACCAAAGAAGACATCGCATCATCAGATGAAGATGAAGTCAGTGACATTGAGACATAAAGAGTTCTATTCATGGTAGTAGAAGACTCTGACAAAGAAGACACCGAAGAAGAATATGAAGAGGCCTAAGAAGAATATGAAGAGTCATAATTTGACTACCAAGAAGAATTTTTGTGTTCCATATAATTTATAAGAAGAGAAAAGAAGAAAAAAAGAAGCTACAAGCAGAACTAGACAAGAAAGAAGGCACTCAAGAACTAGAACAAATGATCACAAATTTGAAGGTTCAAATAGAAGAAGATAAAATAGTTGAAGAAGCACTCAAAGAACAACTAGAAGAAAGAGACAAGATCATTGGAAATTTGGAAGAAGAGATTGTCACATTAAGAAAGGATCTTAAAAAGAAAAATATGAAGAACAACTCAAAAATTTTGGATGACATTATCAACAGTCAAAAACCTCATCATGACAAGTCCATACTTGGATACAATCAAACAAAAAAGGGATCAAGATCCAAAACAACAGAGCAAGAAACATATCCAAAAATATATGCATAAACAATAAAAGGGGATAGAAAGATATACAAGGAATATTATAGGGACACTCCTCCACCGAGAAGATTCAGATTCCATAATCAACAACCGGAAGATAGGCCTCAGGAAGAAGAAGGATTAAGAAGAGAAAGTCCTTTCAGAAAATATTCAACTCCCAGGTATCAAACTATATTTCTTGGTTTATGTTATGCATGTAATAATTTTGGACATAAAGCTATGAATTACAGAGCTAACAGCAGAAACATAAACAACTTTGAAAGTCATACACAAAAGGGTTATCCAAGAAGGCCTAGTGAAACACGAAGAAGAAGTTGCTACAAATTTGAATCATTGAGCACTGAAGTGGAATGCTACAAGTGTAACAACTTTGGACACATGGCCAAAGATTGCAGAATGACAGTTCCTCCTAGAGAACCACAACAAAACAACAGAAACCACAAACAAAAACCTAATAAGAGAACATGGAGAAGAAAGAAGAATCAGAGAGCAATAAAGAATGCACACTCTCTCTACAAGTTAAGTAGAAGAAGCATGGTTGGTATGTTGACAATAGTTGTTCAAAACATATGAAAGGTGATCAAGACATGTTTCTTACATTAAGAAAGGAAAGAGATGGACCAGTCTCCTTCGAAAATGATGATTCAACTAAAATCATTAGAAAAGTGTTGGCACAGGGGAAGACCCATGGTTTAGCTCCAAGAGTGCACCAACAAGCCCTAGATATTGGACCTTTCGGAAACACCTATGAAGAAGATGCAGTCTCACCCGAAGCACCTATGAGGGGGTTGTAGGACAGAGATGTCTATAACCAGGTGAATATCAAGTGGATCTAATACAACAACAATGCAACATGCATCTATCACTTATCAAATTAGATCTACCCTGCACAGTTATATATCTGATCTAATACAACAATGAAAATAACAATACAATAGTGACAAAGATCAAAGAATCAACCACACACACAACACAATATGTACGTGGCTCACCCCCTCTCTAGGGCTACGTCCACAGAAATGTGCTTATGATTTATTAAGGTAAAGCATATAGTTCTTGTCTACGTTCTCATCTCACAGATATTCTTTCTTCTTCTCTCTTTCTCTCCCCTTCATGCGCACCCAGCTGCAGGACTTGACCTTCACACACAACTGAATATCTTACAATACCAGAAGGATTTCTCTCTCAACACTTCCCTCTCTCAATACAATAATATCTCACCACAACAATAGAGCTAGATTGACAACAGTACCCTACAAACTCAGAATTACCAACCCAACCTAGGCCCTTTAGACCTCTATTTATACATTACAATCATTCACCGATAGCCCTAGGCTGAAACCTAGGTGTCAAAACCCAAGATACCAAAACCCTAGGTGTCTAAAACCCTAGGTCAACTTGACCCGCCTTTTCCGTGCTTCGCTAGCCCGTCTTTCATTCCTTCTCGCGCGGTGCTAACGGTGGCTTTTCTCTCTTTCTGAGTTGTCCTCGATCCTTATTATTTTCTTATCTATCATCCTCGATCTCCTCATCCAATGGCTTGCATTTCCGTACTTCGCTCCATCTTTTCTTCTCTTTTGCTCACTTCGACCTAGTGACAGTCACTATGTCTTCTGCGAAGTTCTCTTTTCACCTTTTCTTCCTTGTTCTTCGCTTCCTTCCATAACAAAGGGCCAATAGGACCCCAACACTCACCTATGACTCCTCCCGAGGCACTTCAGATATGATCCTTCTCTTCTACTTCGACTTGTAGACTGCAGTGCATCCTTTGGTTTCTGCCCTATGCCTCCTTCCCATCCTTGTGCAAAATGTTTTTTCTGTGTCTGGTACCTAGTTTCAACTGCACCTGGTACCTAGACCCTTTTGTTCCATGTGCCTACTGAGGTGTGCGAGGCAGCTGGTTGTCATAGTACAACTTTAGCCGACTCCCATTTACCAATCCTTCCTTCCATTCTCCCTTCAATGTTTTTAGTTATGCATCTCCCCCTTCAGTAAGATAAACAATCTCGTATGGTCCGAGCCAATGCGTTATGAACTTCCCAGGATGTTTCATGAACTTACTATCATACAACAATACTAAATCACCTTGCTTGAATGCCTTCTTTTTGATGTGCCTGTCATGATAAGCCTTCTCTCTTTCGTTCTGAACCTGCTGTTGGAATCCTGCAATAAATCTGTCTTCTTCCAGTTCAACCAATTGTGAAAGCCTCTCTTGAGCTCCTCTAGTATCGTCTATGTATGTAAAAGAAACAATTCTTAGGATTGGTACTAAATACTCCATTGGAACAACAACTTCAAGCCCATAAACCAATTTAAAAGGGGTATGCAGTGTTAATTTCTTGCAAGTGGTTCTATAGGCCCATAGTACTGCAAGTACTCTTAAATCCCAATCATCTTTGTTCACACTGTAGATATTTGTCAGTGTGGTCTCCAAGATCTTATTGAATGCTTCAACTGTTCTATTTGCTTGTGGGTGGTAAGGTGTACTCTTCTGATGGTGGACTGCAAATTCTTCATTCAGGGCTTCGACTGTCTTATTGATGAAGTGTGTGCCTTGATCAATCATGAGGATCTTTAGCCATCCAAAACTGGTTATTATGTCATCAAATATAAAATGTGCAACTGTAGTTGCACTATAGTCCTTAACTACTATGGATTCAGCCTATCTAGTCAGGTATTCTGTCACAGTAATTATGTACCTTGCTCCTGTGTGCTTCCCTGGTGGGTTTATAGGTCCCACGAAGTCAATGGACAAATTTTAGAATTATTGTAGGGTCATGTGTGGTGCTAATGGCATTTCATCCCTTCTGGATGGTTTCCCAACTCTCTAGCATACATCACAAGCTCTGGCATAATCTTTATCATCTCTGTGTAAGGTAGGTCACCAAAGGCCATCTCTAAGAACCTTCTGCGTAGTTTCTTTCCCTGCATAATGTCCTCTTACGATGCCTTTGTGAGATTCTGGGAGGATCAATGGTCGCTCTGTCTCCATAGCGCACCTCCTTAGTATCTCATCGAGTCCCATTTTGTATAGCTAACCGACTATAATTGAAAATTCTGCAGCGCGCACCACTAATTGTTTCTTCTGGGGAATTGTGTACTCACTAGGTGTCATTCTTGTTGACAGAAACTGGACTATGTCTGGGAAGTGGTCATCAATATTTCTAATGGCGAGAAGCTGTGCATCCGACAATTTATCCTCCAAACTGGTGGGTTCTTCGCCATGTTCCAACCTCGACAAGTGGTCAGGGCCCTTGTTCCTTCTTCCTGGCTTAATTATGATTTCAAAATCATATTTTTGAAACAATAGAATCCATTTGCATATTAATCGACCCAACACTGGCTTGTTGACTAGGTACTTCAGTGCGGAGTGATCTGTGAAAATTTTAAAGTGTCCTCCCAACAAGTAGTGGTGGAATTTTTGCAACACATACACCATGGCTAGTCCTTCTCTTTCAGTAGTGGTGTAATTAATTTCAGCTGTAGATATCTTCCTGCTAGCAAAATCTAACGGATGGTTGATATCCCCTTCTCCAGGTTGTGACAGTACTGCTCCTAATGCAATAGAAAATGCATTGACGTGCACATGAAATTATTTGCTCCAATCTGGAAAAACCAGAATAGGCGTAGTAACCATCTTTTGTTTTAGTGTGTCGAAGCACTGTTTACATTCTTTTGTCTAGATAACTGATAGTCTTTCTTAAACAACTTCTCCATCGGTGTTGTAATTTGGGCATATACTTTAATGAATTTCTTGTAATAGCAAGTATGTCCCAACACAGTGCGTAGTTGTTTGATCGAAGAAGGAGGTGGAAAATCAATGATAATTGCAATTTTTGATGGGTCAAACAACAATCCCTGCTTGCATACAATATGTCCTATTAGTACTCCAAATGGTGAGAAGAAGATGCACTTCTTCAGATTTAAAGAAATTTGACATTGCCTGCATTTATCCAACATTAGCCTTAGACATTCAATATGGTTTTTAAACAAACTAAACACAGTCCACTCATCAAAATATGCTTCTAAAATTTTATGCAAGAACTCTTTGAAGGTTTCTACCACCACCCTGGAAAAGATGGTTGGGGCATTCTTCAGTCCAAATGGCATCACTGTATATTGGTAGGATCCGCATTATGTGGAAAACGTGGTCTTGTGGCGGTCCTCCTTGGCAATCTGAATCTGATGGTATCCTAAAAATCCATCTATAAAAGAATATACCTCATGGCCTCCCACATTATCTAGTACTTCATTAGTGAATGGTGTAGGGACAGGGTCATGCAAACAAGCATCATTCAACTTCCTAAGATCTACACAGATCCTGATCTCACATGTCTTCTTGTCTTGTACCACCATAGGGCTAATCCACTCTGACTCTTCGACATGTTCTATGATCCCTGCTTCCAGCATTCTCTCGAGCTCAATCTTCACTTTTTCCTTATATTTCGGGTTCAATTTGTAGGGTCTTTGCTTGAATGGGTTCGCAATTGGTTTCAGAGGTATCCTCATCTCTCCCATAGGACCTTTGATACCTTTCATATCAATGAACTTGGTCGGAAACAAGTCCTGATATTCATGCAACAAATCTTTATCTTGTCAATGGTAGCAACATCCCAATAATCTCCGACATTGGCAACATTTGGTGTGTCCTCCGTCCTAATATTGACCTTTTTAATCTTTATTGGCTGACCAATAAATGGTAGCTCCACTCTTGGTCCTTCCACATTTCTTTGGCCTTCTATTTGTGTGATGTTCACCTTCCTGGGATCATCATCGTCATCGGCATTGATGTTGTAGCAGCTCTGCAATTTATGGAGAGGCGCAGTCCATTTGTCCTCTTCTTGTTCCATAGGGAGGTTAGATGCCTCCTTGAATACCTTATTTCTCACAATATGTAATTATTGGTCTACTGAAGGATATTCACTTTCAAATAAAAATGTGGTTATAAAATTATGAATCATACCTTCCTAGTCTGCAATGATGAGGCACAACTCTGCTTGAAGGTACCCGTTGATAGGGATCGTATCCAGCGTGTTAATGAATATGTGTACCCATTTTTCTCGAGGGATGTCATTCCAGGCCTCTTTTCAGCTTCTCACATGGTCCTTTGGGAAACTTCGACCGGTACACCTTACTTCACAACCGACTGCTTCTGTCGAGAACCGCGTTGTTATCAATGTTCGACATTGTGCCCAATCTATAATATTACTTTTGTGTGTCCTCCACCATATTATTGGTGTGGCTTTCAAGGCCTCATCCATTTCCAACAGCCTCAGTTGTGTTGGTACATTTTCTTCAAAATATGATAGGAAGGCTTCTAAAGGGTTTAGACCATCAAAGGTGGGTAAGTTACTTACTGTTGTGTCGATCCAACGAACATCTCTGATTAATCTAGCACATCTTCTGGTGGATACTTCGTACATCTGTTTCTGCTATTTTTCCAATGGTTCTTCTGAATCTGATGAACACGCGCTGCCACTTCACCAGCTTAGATTCCCATTGGCTATAGGGTTGATGTAATCCTGTTGCCTGGCTGTCAGTTTGTATATGTTTTCTAGTGCATATGTGTAGTCTTCTTCTCTAATGGTCTTTGTGTATCGTTGACCTTCATATGGATCTAAAGGTGTGATGACCCTAAGGCCATCCTTTTCAAAATTCATGTGTCTCTTCTTTAAGTCAACAACAATAGAGTTATCAAAGGCCCAACCAATTCCTAACAGCACAGAGTAAGGACAACTATTGTCAACTATTTCAATTACCTCAAAATTTGCAAACGTTCTTACTCCATCAATGTCCACAGGGACATGCTCCAATCATCCAAATGGGATGACAACTTGTTGATTAGCCATCCTAAGCCTGATAGGGGAATAGATCAACTTCGGTTTTCCCATCTGTGCCCAATTTTGTTTCGTCATGACATTGACCTCTGACCCTAAGTCGAGGATTACATAGTATATCTCATACTCTCCTATTTGAGCATTCAAATGTAATTTCTTATTTGTCCTTCTCTTCTAACCAATTTGGTGTACTTCCCTATTCAGTAAGGGGTCTGTCTTTCCTAGTTCATACTGTCTGATTCAGTTATGTAGCTCTTGCACAACGTTCTCTTCTTCAATTAACTTAGTACAAGTGTATAAAAAGTCCATGATCTTGCTTACCTCTTTTCCTTCTCTTGGTGAAGCAGACTGATCAAATGCGTGAGGCATTCCATACTCTCTTATTTATGGCTGTGTTTTTTATGAGGAACCTTGATCTGCTTTGAATTCTTGTCTTTCTTCCTCAAAGATTTGTCTTTCTTTCTTTGCATTAAAGGCTTGGGTATTCTTTATGGCCTTCCTGATACCTGAGTCTTCTGCAAGCTTTCCTTGAGTCATTCTATCCTCTCTTGTAGCAACACCTCCTCTTGTTGTGATAGTGACTCTAGGGTCTCCTCCATGAGGTTCAGCATATATCAGTTGCACTTGTGGGTTCTGTTGAGGTCCTTGTTTTTCTTGAAGCTTAGCAAGCAACATAAGACATTCTTCTATAACATGGTCAAATGAGCTGCAGTAGTTGCAAGTGGTACAAGGGTTCTGAAAATCCCTTGCAAGGTGTCCTGGTTGTGCGGAGTTGTAACAGATGATCTATCCTCAGCCTCGACTCATTCCTCCTCCTCGTCCTCTTCCTCTGAATCCACCGCAAGGATTGAATTTTCCTATCCCAGGAGAGTTATACTGCATAGTATTTCCTTCTTGATGTACTTTTCCTTGGATCTTATATATATATCTCGATATTTCATGCATGAGATCATAAGCTCTACAGTCTCTATCATCATGTCCTATAGACTTACAAAATGTACAATATAAATTTGTAGGTGTTTGGACATACTTTTGCATGTAATAACACTCACCTGTGTGGTGCCTATTTCTGCATACTTCGCACCAAGGCAGGTTGACTTGCTTCAAGGGGCTCGGTGCTCTTGAGGCCAAATATTCATGGAATAAAGGATAGTGTTCCTTATCATGGCCTTTTGATCTACATCTTACACACCAGATATCATCTCATTTGTCCTTCCCCTTGTCTTTCTTCATATCTTCGACCTATAGAGACAAACTAGTTAGCTGACTCAAGATATGGCTCATACCTGAGCTGGATTCTCCCATAGGGATTGATTCAATTTTCATAGCGATCTCCAATGCATCAAACTATGAAGCGATCTTCTGCTACATTAGAGGAACTCTGATGTGTGGTAACAGGGAAACCATGAACCATTCTTTATTTTGTTCATCTAGGATCTGAAAAGTCAATCGGCCTGTTAAGGTCTTGAATCTTTGATCGAACTCCCAAACATGCTCAACTACTTTCTACTTGATCTCCTTCAGTTTTGTAATACATTGAGACTCTAACTTAGGTTTCTTGAACTCTGCAATCAATGCATTCTTGATTTCACCCAGTGGCTTAGGTTGCGCAAGTCCTTGGACAAGCTTCATGTACAAGCTTAGTGTGCGATCCCTTAGGGTAGTGTTGAATTGGTTCCTTTTAACAGCTTCATCAGTGACATTTTTAATATTCCATACAGCTTCGCACATAAACCAATGTTGATCAGGATCTTCAGATCCATCCCCCCTAAAGATAGGAAGTCTCATCTCATCTGCCATATATCTTCCTAGGGTTCCTGCCTGAATATGTGGTGGGATACTACGGACAGTTCTCTAGATGCTCTGGTGGATGGGATTACTCTGGTTACTTAATGTTGAATCAATAGGAAGGATAATAGTACTTACTTCAATGGTTTGCATGGTCTCTGAGGTTTCAGGTTCTCTTTGTCGAATCTCTTAAGCTTGTCCTTCCTCTGTTTTGGCGGGTTCTGAGTGTTCTTCGTCCGTCATATCTGCTTCTTCTCCACTATAGAAACCCTCTTCCCCGTAGTTTTTCTTAAACAAGTTCTCAAGGTGAACCCCTCTGAATACTCTTCCACTGCATGTATGTCCATCTTCTGTGTCATTTCCATTGTCTGAATTCTTGAACATTAGCCTTTTCAAATCCATCCAATATATTGTATCTTCAAGATGTTCTTCTCATGCAACAACATCTTGATTCTCAGCTTCAAAAAGTGCAAAATGTTTCCTCTGGGTCCTTTAAAGAAATATCTTTTAGCTTGGTTGTATGACTCTACTCTATCAACAACAAACTCGGTGATATACCCTCCAATGGTACTATCAAACCAATGATCTACCGCTCATGATATAGTGTTATTAGCTTCATTGACCTTCTTGATCAACTCCAACGTCCAAACCACAAGAAGTCTAGATCAGATCTCTAACTGGCTATCAGCTAATATAGCTAGCCACTTATACATCTCCTGATGGATTCCCCCAAATAATATCTCGTGTATATCCATAAAAATGTACTTCTCCAACCAATCCTCTGAACTAATATTAGGGTTCGTGTTCTGGGCTTCAGCGAAGTCCTTTTCTTGATCCTCTGTCCACTTTTGAGTTTCGATCTTTGATGGGAACCACCCTTACATTCCCTTAAGAATATTCTTGTCCCAGAAACGGAACCATTTGTTGGCACAGGGGCAGACCCATGGTTCAGCTCCAAGATTGCACCAACAAGCCCTAGCTACTGGCCCTTTCGACAACACTTGCGAAGCAAATGCAGTCTCACTCGAAGCAGCTATGAGGGGGTGTCAGGATAGATATGTCTACAACCAGGTGAATATCAAGTGGATCTAATACAACAACAATGCAACATGCATCTATCACTTATCAAGCTAGATCTACCCTGCACAGTTATAGATCTTATCTAATACAACAATGCAAATAAAAATGCAATAGTGACAGAGATCAAAGCATCAGCCACACACACAACACAAGATATATGTGGTTCACCCCCTCTCTAGGGCTAGCTATGTCGGCAGAAGCGTGCTTATGATTTATTAAGGTGAAGCATACCGGTTCTTTGTCACATTCTCCGACTTGGGATCTTTTCTTCTTCTCTTTCTCTCCCCTTCTTGGGCACCCAACTGCAGGACCTGACCTTACTTTTGTGAATTCTTGGGCACCCAACTGCAGGACCTGACCTTCGCACACAACTGAATATCTTATAATACTAGAAGGCTCTCTCTCTCATCACTTCCCTCTCTCAATACAATAATATCTCACCACAAAAGTAGAGCTAGATCGACAACAGTGCCTTACCAACTCATAATTACCAACCCAACCTAGGCACTTTAGACCTCTATTTATACATTACAATCATTCACTGACAACCCTAGGCCGAAACCTAGGTGCCAAAACCCTAGATACCAAAACCCTAGGTGTCTAAAACCCTAGGTCAACTTGCCCTGCTTTTTCCAAGCTTCGCCAGCCTGTCTTTCCTTCCTTCTCACGCGGTGCTAACAATGGATTTTCCCTCTTTCTGAGTTGTCCTCGATCCTTCTTCCTTTCTTATTTTTCATCCTTGATCTCCTTGTCCAACGGCTTTCATTTCCATACTTAGCTCCATATTTTCTCTCTTTTTCTCACTTCGACCTAGTGACAATCACTGTGTCTTTTGCGAAGTTCTCTTTTCACCTTTTCTTCCTTGTTCTTCACTTCCTTCCATAACCAAGGGCCAACAAAAAGGCACAGTCAATATTGCAAACAAGAATACCAAGGCAGAAAATGTTCTACTAGTAGAAGATATGAAACATGACCTTCTAAGTGTGAGTCAAATGTGTGACCAAGGTCATAAAGTTACTTTTGATTCACAAAAGTGCAAGATAATAAAATAATATTCCTGAAAAATTGATTGCAACAACTGCAAGAACTTCAAGCAACATATATGTACTAAGTGAAATTGGAAATGAAAAGTGTTGTCTAGGAAAAGAAGATAAAAGTTGGATATGGCACAAAAGAATGGGCCACATACACTTTGATAACCTTGTCAAAGTCAGCAAAAAGGAAGTAGTTAGAGAAATGTCCTAGAATACGAAACCAACCAACACTTTATGCAAGCATTGTCAACAAGGAAAGCAAACAAAGACCAGGTTTAAATCAAAATAATATTCAATGACAAGACCACTGGAAATTGTGCATACTGATCTAGTTGGACCAACTACAACAAAGTTTTTAAAAGGTGAGAAATAATTTATGTTATTAGTTGATGATTATACAAGAATGACTACAGTTTGTTTTCTCAGGAATAAGTCAGAATCTTTTGAAAACTTCAAGGTCTACAAGGAAATGGTTGAAAATGAAATGGATTCAAAAATCAAATGTTTGAGATATGATAATGGAGGAGAGTTCACTTTAAAGGAATTTATAGACTACTGCAACAGGCATGGAATAAAAAGGCAATTCTTCGTTGCTAGGACACCTCAAAAGAATGGAGTTGTTGAAAGAAAGAACATGACAGTATAGGAAATGGCTCGAACAATGTTAATGGATGCCAAATTGACAGATATATTTTGTACACATGCAATGAATACAACTGTTCACATTCAAAACAAAGTAATTCTTAGAAACAACAATGACAAAAATCCCTACGAGCTATGGAAAGGAAGACCAACAAATGTGAAGCACTTCAGAGTATTTGGAAGAAAATGCTACATCAAAAGAGAAGATGAAAAAATGGGAAAGTTTGACTCTCATGTGGACAAAGGATTACTTGTTGGTTACTCAAGTACAAGGAAATCATACAAGTGTTACAATTGGAGGTTGAACAAAGTTGTGGAAAGCATCAATGTAACAATTGATGAAATAGGTGGAAATGAATTAAAGGAAGAAGAAAATGAATCAATGGAACAAATTTATGAAAAAGAAGCAGAAGATGAAGAAGAAGGAGAAGGAGAAGATGAAGAAGATCAGACAGAAGTAGAAGAGCAAGTTCAGGAAGTGCCTCCAAAGACACCTAGCAAACGAGTATAGAAGAATCATCCTTCAGATTAGATTATCAGAAACAAAGATGCAAGAGTTGAGACTAGAAGAAGAATTTGTTCACCAGAACAAACCCACCTAACACTCTCATCTACAATTGAACTAACAATTTTGAAGAGGCCAACAAGTATGGATTTTGGAATAAGTCCATGGAGGAAGAATTGGATCAAATAGAGAAGAATGACACTTGGGAATTGGTTCCAAGACCAAAGAATAAGAATGTGAGTGGCACAAAGTGGGTATTTAGAAATAAATTGAATGAATATGGACATGTTACAAGGAACAAAGCTAGATTGGTATGTAAACGATATGCACAAGTTGAAGGAATCGACTTTGAAGAGACATTTTCTCCAGTTTCCAGAATGGAATAAATCTGATTTCTCCTAGGTTATGCATGCTCCAAGAATATTAAAGTGTATCAGATGGACGTGAAATCATATTTTCTGAACAAGGAATTTGAATAAAAAGTCTACATTGAACAACCAAAAGGATTTCAGTTGTCAAAGAACACAGATTATGTGTGTAAATTGAAGAAGGCCTTCTATCGTCTAAAACAGGCTCCTAGAGCATGGTACTATAGATTGGATAAATATCTACAACATGAAGGGTTCAAAAAAGGAAGTGCAGACATCAACCTCTACATCAAGGTAACTCAAGATAGTATTTTATCAATTGAAGTTTAATTTGATGATATTATTTTTGGAAGTATTGATGACAGGTTAAGCCCAAAATTTGCAAAGGATATGCATAATGAATTTGAAATGTCATTACTTGGAGAACTATCTTTCTTTCTGGGTCTTCATATATGTCAAATAAACCAAGGAATTTGTATTTCTCAAACTAAGTATATCAGAGAAATGCTAAAGAGGTTCGGAATGGAAGATTGCAAACCAATTACCACTCCTATGCAAACCAGTTGCAAGTTGAGCAAATATGATGATTCAAAGTGTAATAAATGTCAATGATTGGTAGCTTACTATATGTGACAACATCCAGACCAGATGTAATGCAAACAGTTGGACATGTGGCACAATTTCAAGCTGCGCCAAAGGAATCACATGTATTATAAGTGAAGAGGATTTTCTAATATCTGAAAGGAACAAAAGAGTTTGGATTATGGTATCCAAAAAGAAAGGATCTATCACTTATTTCCTACACAGATGCGGATTGGGAAGGTTGCATTGATGACCGACGAAGCACCAGTGGAGCAGAGTTCTACTTGGGTGAGTGTTTAGAATCATGGTTAAGCAAGAAACAATCATCAATATCATTATCTACAACCGAGGCAGAGTATATTGAAGCAACAACATGTTGTACACATGTTCTATGGATGAAACAAAATCTGACAGATATATTGGTTGAGTATGATGAGCCCATTCCAATCTATTGTGATAATACAAGTGCCATCAGTATCTCAAAGAACCTGGTGATGCACTCCAAGACGAAGAACATTCCAATAAAGTATCACTTTCTATGGGAACAAGTTACATAGAATAACATCAGAGTTGAATATGTGGGCACAAAAGAACAAGTGGCAGACATCTTTACAAAACTACTTCCACGGGAAGCCTTTGAGTATCTATGCTAGAGACTCGGAGTAATTTCTACTCTAAAATGAATTATTTTGAATACTTATCTTATATGTCTTATATTTACATGAGGAAGCACCATAAAGAGGACAATTCAGGTTGGAAGATCGGTTTTAGGAAGAGTTCAGTCAGGGGGAGTATCCCCAAGGACAATTCAGTTATGGTTAGGGGGAGCAACCCCGGATGGAAAGATACCTTTGCCATTGATGACAAAGGGGGAGAGATTTATCAGATGCAAAGGTAAAGGTAAAGGGGGAGCATGAGTGACATGACTTCAGTATTGCATCATAGTGTTGCTATCAATTCCAAAGGGGGAAATTGTTGATTAATTAGGTTGGTTGTCATTGATGTCAACCCTTGAAGAAAGTTTGGTAGCCACTTCCGGTAGCACAATGGTTTGGGTAATGGACCCAAGTTTGTATGATGGATAATGGTATGATTTTTGATATATTTTCAGATAAGACTATTCCATATGGATAGTACATGTCATGCCATTTCCGGTGGTATTTTGAACGTCACATAACTCCTCACGGTTAGAGATTTATGGCCATGTGAAGTTGGAGAAATATTTGGGTAATGGACCCAAGTTTGTTTGATGGATAATGGTATGAGTTTTGATATAATTGAAGTTAATAATATTATATATGGATAGTACATTTCATGCCATTTCTAGTGGTACGTGGAACGTCACATAACTCCTCACGGTTAGAGAGTTATGGCCATGTGAAGTTGGAGAACCCTCATGAGTCATCTAGAAGCCCCAAAAGGTTAAAGTAGTCAAAGTGGTTTAAGAGATTTTAGAAGGTAAATAATAAAGTGAAGTGATGAGTGTACTATAAGTCAAAGTGAATAATAAAAGAAAATATTTAAATAATAAATTTAATGCATAAATTACTAAGTGGTCAAGTGGTTAGAAGTGGGTTAACCCTAAAATAAGGAAAGTGGCTTAAGATGGTTAGAAGGTAACCCCTTGAGGAAGCTACATGAAAGTATAAATAAGAGGAAAGACTCTCTAATTTTAAATACACTTGAGCATATTGAATATCTACAAGTGACTGAGGTAACCAAAGGATATCTAAGCCGAATTTCAGAGGGAAGGTGAAGTAAAGAAGGTCGAAATTCAAGGGAGGATAAATTCTTTTGATGATGCTTTCTAAGGTATGTTAT
>SNQJ01S0161157.1:4272-21625 GCA_010110895.2 Picea sitchensis | reverse complement strand
AAGGAGACATTTTCATTTTGAATCATCTTGTACTTGAACATTTAAGTGGGGTAAAAGGAGGTTTCCCCCTCGAAGAGGCTTATTATCTGAAATTATCTCTTTTTCAAGGTGTTGAGTACTTTTTATGAGGTTTTTCTATGCTACATTGATATTTGGTTCTTAGCATGATCTTTTTGGATCCAATGACTCAAATTAAGTCGGGACCTTTTCCTCTGGCTACCTTGAATTTCCAATTAGTGAAATGCTGACCTCTCGCCACGTGTCCTCCTTGATAATGGATGACTTTGACGATTTCTGAACGATCAAGGACTGTGATCCTTTCGCGAGTTTGCACTTCGCGAATCCTCATGACTCTGCCCTTTGACCTTTTCACTCTACGAGTCAGCGAAATGCTGATATCTCGCCATGTGTCCTGTCTTGATGTACAGTTCCAATGATTTCATAATTTCATGACCTTGTTCCTCCTGTGTACTTTCAAATATTTAATGTTAGTGCACTTTACGTTGATCAGACGGCTACGATCCTTTTGCGCATAGATCAAACGACTAAGATCCTTTCTCTGACTCTCGAATCTAATGACTAAGATCTTCTCTTTGCGCTTAGATTGTATGTCTGAGATATTTTCCTTCGTGCTCACTCCTCGTTGTCCAAACGCTGATCGGGCAGTCCAGATATTTTCCCCCAAGATTACGCTTTCTTCTAACTTAGAAGATTTTCGAAAGATTTAAAGGCTTCAACCTTTATCCTTCTTACGAGTCCATTTCTTGGATCTCGTTCGCAATTCTTGGAAAGTGATACCCCTCCCAAGCTTGATATCCTCAAATATTTTGATCTCCCAAGCACTTCCTTCTTTTCCGGGAAATTTGTCAAACTCATATCCAAATATTCTTGAAAATAATTCTTTCCCACCTTCCTGGCATTCCTCTGTCCTCGTCCTTCAACTTCTTTATGGAGTCGCTTCGACTCTTCGTCAAATTCTAGAACTGTGCACTCTTTGCAACAAATCTTTACACAAGATTTGAGTTCTTGCGACGACTATGCACTTCTTGCAGCAGTCACTTTGCACTCCTTGCAAAGTAAATCTTGCACTATTTCTTCCGAGCTTTACGAGTCGAAACATACCCTGTCAATGCACTCCTTACGGATTGTCTTATGTTATTTCTTCTGAGCTTTACGAGTCAAAACATACCCTATAAACACACTCCTTCCAGACTGTGTGCACACTTTTCACTGGGTCATGAAGAAAAGCGATTTAAATTTATGCAAGCATTTTAGAGCTACATACACTCGTAGAAAGATTTATTCATTCTTGGAAAGATTGAAAACAATAACAAGGAAAATACAAACAACATAGTCTCACACATTTGGATCAATTTTCCTCTGTTATCTTCATTCAAATCAAGAAAATGGTTACAACTAAAATCAAACAACAACTAATGCTCAAAAACTTCTACTTTCTCGCAACTCTCGTAATCCCCATTTAGGATGTACAAAACCTCTCTTTATACAAAAGAAAACAAACTAACTACTATCTAACTGTGGTTAAATCGAGACTATGGTTAAAATCCTAGGTCACGCGTGCTCATTTTGTCTATGCACATGATATTTCTCTTTTGTGTTTCTATCAACAACAAAATATTTGCAGTACTGACTAGCATTCGAGAGTCCAGATTGGTTCTCAGGTGCTGATTTGTCCTGCCATGTGTACTCGCTGATGATGCTCCTGCATCATACTCCCCTAGGAAAAAATTCATGGACTCCTGTCCATGATCTCCTGCACCAACTTTCCATGCTTCTGGATATCAGATTCACTCTCCCAACTGGAATCTTCAATTGAGTGTCCCTTACATTTGACCAGACATTCACAATTGGTCTTCCTCCTGGTCTTCTTACCAATCCTCTGATCAATGATATTTTCCATCTTTGTTTTTTCTGCTATAGTCATTTGTTTCTCCCACTAAATCTTCTCTTGATCTGCTGATCCATCTGTGTCATCCTTCCTGCAAGGATACAGGTTTGAAATGTTGAATATGGGCGATATGCCCACATCATATGGTATCTCAATCTCATAGGCGTTTGCATAAAACTCTCTGAAGATCTTACATGGTCCTATCTTCTTCATCTTTAGCTTGTTATATGTCCCCCTAGGGAACCTTTCCTTCCTGAGATGTGCTAGAACTTGATCTCCTATTTCAAATTGAATTTATTTGCGATATTGATCAACTCTGCGTTTGTACTCTTGGCTAGAACTCTGCAATTGCCCTCTAATCTAGCTATGGATCTTCTGCATTTCTGCAGAAAAATTTTCTACTCCAGCACTTATGATATCACTTTGTTCCAAGTCTCTCAACTCATATACTCCCATGGGTTGCATTCCATACAATATTTGGAACGGGCTCTTCCTAGTGCTCATGTTTGGTGAGTTGTTGTATGCGAATTCTGCTTGTGGCAGAATTTGATCCCACTGATTATGGTGCTCGGTGAACAGACTCCTCAATAAGTTTCCTAAACTTCTATTTACCACCTCAGTCTGCCCATCTGTCTGAGGGTGATAAGATAATCTAAAGGAAAAATCTTTCCCCAACTTCTTCCACAATGTTCTCCAAAAATGACCAACAAATTTTGTGTCTCTGTCTGAGACAATGCTTCCGGGTAGGCTGTGAAGTCTCACAACTTCCTTAAAGAACAGATTTGCAACATGTGTTGCATCACTGGTCTTCTGGTATGGGATAAAGTGTTCCATATTTGAAAATCTATCCACCACAAAAAATATTGAATCACATCCTCTTTGTGTTCTTGGTAGTCCCAACAAAAGATCCATGCTTATTGCATCCCAAGGCCTCTTTGGTATGGGAAATGGTTGAAACAATCCAATGCTCTATCTTTTACCTTTTTCATGTTGGCAGATTCTGCATCTGTTTATGAATTTTATCACATTTGTTCTCATACTCTACCAATAGTATGAACTTCTCAACTGTGCAAATGTCTTATCATGGCCGAAATGTCCAGCTAATCCTCCACTATGATTTTCCTTCAAAAGGTTGTCCCTCATTGAGCATTTTGGTATGCATAACTGATTTCGTTTGAAAAACAATCCCTCTTGAATCATATAGTTTGTCCACTGGCTTTTGTCCTCAGCATAGGATTCACACATGTTTCATATTTTTCCTTGAAATTAGGGTCATCACTGTACATTTCCTTAAGGTGTTCAAACCCCAAAGTCTTCACCTGAAATTCCTGCAGAATCAAACACCTCCTGCTCAATGCATCAACAACTTTGTTATCATTCCCAACAATATGTTTTATGACAAAAGTAAATTTTTGCATGAACTCAATCCATTTTTCATTCCTTTGATTCAGTTTTTCCTGTCTGGTTATGAATTGCAAATCTTGGTTATCGCTATAAAAGACAAATTATTGTGGGACAAGGTAATGTCTCCATTTCTTCAGGGCTTGGATTATGGCATAAAAATACTTGTCATAGGTGGAGTATTTCATCTTAGTCTTATTCATATTCTCGCTAAAGTAAGAAACATGTCTATTGTCCTATCTCAAAACTCCTCCAATTGCAACACCACTTGCATCACATCTCACCTACATTGTCTTCCCAAAATTTGGTAAGACCAAAATTGGTCACTCTGTTATCTTCTCCTTAATTATATTGAATCTCTTTTAGGCCTCCTCTGTCCATTTAAAAGACTTGTGCCTTTTCTTCACTGTGTCCATCATTGGTGCACAAATTCCACTGAAATATCTGATGAACTTCCTATAGAAACTTGCTAATACATGGAAGCTTCTTACCTCAAACATACTCCTTGGTGATGGAAATTCTTTGACCGCTTTCACCTTCTCTGGATCCATCTTTAATTCATTTGAAGAGATCACGAAACCCAAGCAAATGAGTTCTGTATTCATAAAAGAGGACTTCTTCAGGTTTATCAACAACTTCTCCCTCTGGAGTCTCCTCATTACTAGTGTCAGGTGCCTCAGATGCTCCTCTCTAGTCTTGCTAAAGATCAATATATCATCTAGATACACAACCACAAACTTGCCAATGAAATATTTTAGTATTTCATTCATCAACCTCATAAAAGTAATCGGGGTATTGGTTAAGCCAAATTGCATAACAAGCCACTCATACAAACCTTCATTTGTCTTAATGGATGTCTTCCACTCATCACCTTCTCTCATTCTTATTTGGTGATATCCAATTTTCAAATCTATCTTAGAAAAAAAATTTTCTCCACTTAAACAGTCCATCAAATAATCCATTCTTGGAAAAGGGAACCTATACCTGATAGTGATCTTGTTGATGGCTCTCGAGTCTATACATATTCTCCATCCTCCATCTTTCTTTCGACTCAACACATTTGGTACTGCACATAGACTCAAGCTCCAATCTGTATGCTACTTTGTTTGGCAGGATTTCTCTTGGTATCGACTCAATATGATAGTTGATACTTTTGATGGGTGGAAATGAGTTAGGAAACTCATCCACCACTATGTCAACAAAATTATCTAACAATTCCTGAACTTCTTCAGGCAAATCATCTATCGAAGTACTTGTAATAATAACTCTAGGTTTCCTCACTACGACAAACTGCCTCTCCTGTTCTTTCTTGACTTCTTTCAAGAATTCCTTCCCGCTCATGAGAAGTATGATTGTGATGGCTTCCTCTTTAACTTTCTTCTCCTCTGTTGGCAACAACATGTGTGTCCTACAATTCTTCTCTAAGTTGTATGTATTCTTCCTCCCATCATGAATGAAATTCCTGTCAAACTTCCATGGTCTTCCCAACAAAATATGGCATACATCCATGGGAATTATATCACACAGGATTTCATCTCTATATCCTCCTATCTTAAATTCAACCAAGAATTATTTAGTAACCATTACCTGGTGTCCTTTCTGCAACCATGAGACTTTATATGGCTCTGGGTGTGCAGTTGTATCCAACTCCAATTTCTCCACCATCTCGGTGGATTCTAATTTATCATTGCTCCCACTGTCAATGATCATCTTGCATACTCTATCTTTAGTCTTGCAAGCTGTCTTGAATAGACTATTCCTCTATACTGGATTTTTAACTTCTGCCTCTGGTTTTAAGAGAACATTTCTCATCATCAGGGACATTCCATCCTCTGCTCCTTTTGCTTCAACATTCCCTCTTTGTGCTTCCGAAATGTGAGCTTCTCCTCTGTATTTATTTTTCTCTGGGCATTCCCAAGACATGTGTCCTGTCTTTCCACAGGCATAACACCTTATTCCTCCTCTACCTCTTCCTCCACCATGTCTTCCTCAGGAACTTCCTCCTCTTTTCAAGTGGCTGTGTGGGGTTTCATTCTCATCCTTAGAGCTATGCGCCTTGTCATGGGAAACTCCCTTACCTTTGTTTGGGGATGAGATTTTACCTCTACCTCGCTGGATTTGTTTTCTGGTCAACTTCTCTTCTGCCTTCAGCACAAACTGATAAGAATCCTCCACTGTCCTTACCGACATCATGTTGAGCTCATCTTGGATTTCATGCCTCAGGCCATTTATATAGCTGGAAAATTTTTCTTCATCCCTCTCTCTTTGTCTAGCTATGATGTTCATATTGTAGAACTCCTATGTGTATTATTTGACTGTCATACCCTTCTGTCTCAGGTTCTGCAACCTCCTAAATAGATTGATTTGATAATATTTGGGCATGAATTTAGCCTTTAGTTTGGATACCATTCTGTCCCAATTATTTATCTTTTGTTTTCCTCTAATTCTCCTCTCAGCCTACAATTCATCCCACCACAGTGCTGCATGTCCTTTGAGCCTGGTGACATAATGTCTCACCCTTTTCTCCCCATCAAAATCTTCATAATCGAAATATTTTTCCATGGATCTTATCCAATCCAGCAACTCTTCAACATCCAAATTTCCTTCATATATTGGGACCTCTATCTTGGCTCTAGCTCCCAATATAACAACTTCTCTTAGCAAGCATTCTTCGAAAATGTGTTCCCCTACAACTTCTTCGACTTATACATATTCACTCTTTGCATCGCTGATGTCTCCAACATTAGGTTATCTTCTCTGTGCTTCTTCCATCACTTCCAACCTTGCATGAAGTTATCACATCTCTCTTTCTAAAAAACTATTGGCTAAAGGTGTCTCCGCTCGTCTCCTCGGTGGCATTTTTTTGACTGTCTCTTACACACAAAGTATAACTTTGAGCTCTTTTGTCTCCTTTCCCTTGTCTGCTATCTGCAAGCAAAATTTGTGCTTTGATACCACTTGATGTAGACCTTCCTTCTCTCCTAAGGGTTGCGCGACCTCCTGATCTAGGATTGATCAAGAAACTGAGTCTGATTAACTCTTTGTCCCCTCAGGAACCTCCACTAACTGAATAAGCCCCCTTCTTCTTAAGGCATAGGTTCTATTGGACCCATAGGATTCTCCTTAATGCTTTAAAGGATCAACATTATTAGGCGTTATCTCTCCCCTAACTAAGCCCTTCCCTCACGTGACAGATGGCAGCGACCACATATTTGAGTGAAAGGTGCGACGTGCTCGCTTCATGACTCTGTAAGTCTCCTTACCTATGTTCACCCCATTTCTGAGATTGTGATGGTGCTAGATCAATGGTCTAGGTATTTCCTTTGATCAACGACTGTCTTCATGTTGTGATTTCACGTTTCATGACTTTGGGAGTCTCCTTATCTCCGTTCTCCTGATATCCAAGATCGCGATGGTGCTATATTGATAGTCCATGATCTTTCTGGATATAACGACTCAGATCAAGTAAGGAGCTTTTCCTCTAGCTACCCCAAATTCCAATCAGTGAAACGTTGACCTCTCACCACATGTCCTCCTTGAAAATGAATGACTTCGATGATTTCAGAATGATCAATGACTGTGATCCTTTCGAGAGTTCACACTTTGCGAATCCTCCCGATTCTTCCCTTTGACCTTTCCACTCTGTGATTCAACAAAATGCTGATCTCTCACCACGTGTCCTGTCTTTATGGATAGTTTCGATGATTTTAGAATTTCGTGACCTTGTTCCTCTTGTGTACTTTCAAATCTTTAATATTAGTGCACTTTATATTGATCAGATGGCTACAATAATTTTGCGTGCAGATCAGATGGATAAGATCCGTTCTCTGACTCTTAGATCGAACAACTGAGATCTTTACTTTGCACTTATATCGTATGTCTGAGATATTTTCCTTTGTGCTCACTCCTCGTTGTCTAGATGCTGACTGGGTGGTCTAGATATTTTCCCCTGAGCTTACACTTTCTTCTAAATTAGAAGCTTTTAGAAAGATTTAAAGGCTTCGACCTTTATCCTTCCTATGAGTCCATTTATTGGATCTCATTCGCGCTTCTTGGAAAGTGCTACCCCTCCTAAGCTTGATCTCCTCAAATATTTCGATCTCCCAAGCACTTCTTGCTTTTCCAAGAAATTCGTCAAACTCAGATCCAAATATTCTTGAAAATAATTCTTTCCCGCCTTCCTGGCATTCCTCTGTCCTTGTCCTTCGACTTATTTATGGAGTATCTTCGACTCTTCGTCAAATTCCAAACCTGTGCACTCTTTGCAACAGATATTTACACAAGATTTGAGTTCTTGCGAAAACTGTGCACTTCTTGCAGCAGTCACTTTACACTCCTTGCAAAGGAAATATTATGCTATTTCTTCTAAGATTTACGAGTTGAAACAAACCCTATCAACACACTCCTTACATACTGTGTGCACACTTTTCATTGGCTCATGAAGAAAAGTGATTTAAACTTTATGCAAGCATTTCAGAGCTACATACACTCGTAGCAAGATTCATTCATTCTTGGAAATATTGACAACAACAAAAGGGAAAATACAAACAACACGATCTCACACATTTGTATCAATTTTCCTTTGTTATCTTCGTTCAAATCAAGAAAATGGTTACAACTAAAATCAAACAACAACTAATGCTCACAAATGTATACTTGCTCGCAACTCTCGTAAACCCCCTTTAGGGTGTAAAAAACCTCTCTTTATACAAAAGAAAACAAACTAACTACTATCTAAATGTGGTTACATCGAGACTAGGGTTAAACTCCCAGGTCACGTGTGCTCATTTTGTCTATGTGCATGATCTTTCTCTTTTCTATTTCTATCAGCTGCAAAATATTTGTAGTACTAGATAACATTCGAGAATCCAGATTGGTTCTTAGGCACTGAGTTGTCCAGCCACGTGTACTCGCTGACAATGCTCCTGCATCAGTTAGCCACAACCAATGCATTTATTGGTTGTAGAGAGGGAGAAATGACCATCTAGAATGGAATCTCTATCCAGAAGCTCACCATATACCCTCCAGCTCAACCTATCATGGAAAATATATGGTGGATTGAGTGTCCATACAAGAATGAGGACTGGGAAGAACCCGTATTTCCAAGTGACCATGCTTGGGCACTTCAGGAGAACACAATGGAAAATGTGCTAAACCAATTTATTTCTTCTATCATGTGTGTTGAATTTCCACAATATTTTCCCCAATTTGAGTACATGTTTGGGGAATAATTTCAGGAACAATTGGACCCATCCTTTTTTTCTTTGACATATTTTATATTCGGGATAAATGAGTTTTCCATATCTTATACTATGCCCTACGAGATTAGTCCAAGGAAATTTTTACATATAAACTCTGGGCTAGATGCAGACCAACAAAAACAATTAGTAAGTATCCTTAAAGAACAATCAAGAGCATTCCCTAGGAATACATTGACATGAAGGGTATACACCTTGACACATATATCCATCACATATACACCCAGGGGGAGGTAACACCTATTAGGCAACCCCAGAGAAGGATGAACCCAACACTCAAGGATATAGTCAAGGAGGAGATCCAAAGGTTATTAAATGTCGGATTTATTTATCCCATCTCTGACAGTAAGTGGGTGTCCCCGCTTGTAGTGGTTCCAAAGAAAGTGACTAAGAAATGGATAATTTGTGTTGATTTCCAGGAACTCAACAAAGCTACTCTGAAGGATCACTTTCCTCTTCCTTTAATTGACCAAGTTTTGGATACCCTGTCTGGAAAGAATTATTTCTCCTTTTTAGATGGGTACAATGGGTACAATCAAATTATCATAGCACCTGAGGATCAATACAAGACAACCTTTACTTTCCCTTGGGGCACCTATGCCTATAGGGTCTTACCATTTGGATTGTGTAATGCTCCTGCCACATTTCAATGAGCAGTACTAGGGATATTTGTTGACCTTATTCATGATTGTGTGGAAGTCTACATGGATGACTTTACAGTTTATGGAAACACTTACCAGGAAGCCTTAGATAACTTAGAAAAAGTCCTTATCAGATGCCAATATATGAACCTGTCTCTAATTCATGAAAAATGTAAAATGTTGTTGACTGAAGGAGTGGTTCTAGGACATCATGTTTCATCTGAAGGGATAAAATCCGATACTGCAAATATTGAGGTCATCGCTATACTTCCACCCCCCAAGACTGAGAAAGAGGTGAGAATATTTCTTGGACATGCAAGATACTACCAACAGTTTATTGAAAATTTTACAAATATTGTTGCACCCATGTTTGGATTGTTAATAAAAGATGTTGATTTTGCTTGGACTGAGCAGTGTCAAATTGCCTTTGAGACCCTGAAAGTTAAGTTTTCCATGGCACCAGTTCTTAGAGGGCCCAATTGGACTCTCCCATTTCACATATCTACTGATGCCTTCGACACCGCAATAGGAGGAATATTAGGGAAGAAATAGGACCAACAGTCCTATGCCATTTATTTTTTGAGCAAGAACTTGTCCCCTGCTGAGCTAAACTGCATAGTTACTGAGAAGGAATTCTTGGAAGTAGTTCATGCTATCAATAAGTTTCGTTATTACATTACAAGTTACGAAGTATTTGTACATACAGATCATTTTTCCATTAGATTTTTCATGAATAAACCCATAACTAATGGCTAAGTGACTAGGTGGCTCTTGCTATTGCAAGATTTTAACATCACCATTCTTGACTGACCTCGAAAGGATAATTTGGTAGCTGATTTTATTTCACGAATAAAAAATGAGGATGAGGATATTCCTATAGATGATAGTTTCCTAGACGATCACCTTTTTTCCCTCTCTGTAAATACCTCGTGGTTTGCAGATATGGAAAACCATCTGGATACTAGGAAGTTACCGTCTCATTTGTCACCTCATGAAAAGCGTAAAATTATTATGCAAAGTGCCAATTACTCTTGGGTTGGTCATGACCTTTTTTGTATAGGTCCTGATTTGATTATTCATAGATGTGTCTGAGAAGACGAGGTACCAGAAATCCTATGAAGTTGTCATGATGGACCATGTGGTGGCCATTTTTTGAAAAATGTACAACATATAAGGTGTTACATTCAGGTTACTATTGGCCTAGAATTTTCAAAGATGCTGCCAAGTATGTGAGGAGTTTTGATAGTTGCCAAAGGATAGGAAGACCTACGTTAGCTGATGAAATGACCTTGCGTTCCCAAGTTATGATAGAAACTTTCAAAAAATGGGCCCTTGACTTTGTAGGACCAATTTCGCCCATGTCCCGTAAGAAGAACTATATTTTGGTTTGTACAGACTATGTCACCAAGTGGGTAGAGGAAAAATCTCTATTTAGGGCTACAGAAAAATTCGTTGTCGAATTTATCTATGAAGACATCTTTACCCGCTTTGGTGTCCCTCATGAAATTGTTACAGACCAAGGCACTCAATTCACTTCCAAGATGATGAAAGAGCTAATAGATAAATATGGGATTAAACACTGTAAATCTTCTCCATACCACCCACAAGATAATGGTCAGGTAGAGTATACAAACAAAGTCCTGGAAGCTATCTTAACCAAGATTGTTCAATTATATCACCGGGATTGGGCTGATAGGCTTCCAGAGGCTTTGTGGGATTACCGGACCACTTGGAGAAATACCACTGGGCATACCCCTTATGATCTAGTGTATGGGAAAAAAGTACTTCTACCAATAGAATTACAAGTAAGGACCTTCTGTATTGCCGCAGAATTGGGATTAAACTCGCTTGTCGAATTTATCTATGAAGACATCTTCACCCGCTTTAGTGTTCCTCATGAAATTGTTACAGACCAAGGCACTCAATTCACTTCCAAGATGATGGGATAATTAACGAAGAAATATGGGATCAAGCACTGCAAGTCTTCTCCATACCACCCACAAGATAATGGTCAGGTAGAGTCCACAAAAAAAGTCCTGGAAGCTATCTTAACCAAGACTGTTCAATTGTGTCATCAAGATTGGGATGATAGGCTTCTAGAGGCTTTGTGGGCATATCAGACCACCTGGATAAACACCATTGGGCATACCCATTATGAGATAGTGTATGGGAAACACGTACTTCTACCAATAGAATTCCAAGTAAGGACCTCCTGTATTTCCGCATAATTTGGATTAAACTTAGATGAGGCTCAGAAGCAATGAGCCCTACAATTGAATGAGTTGGATGAGATCGAGAAATATTCCATCCAACGAACAATATTAGTCCAAAACTAGAGGAGAAAGTGGAATGACAAGTTTATTAAGAAGAAACACTTCCAACCTGGTGATTGGGCTCTGTTGTTTGATTCTTGATTTAAAACCTTCAAAGGCAAACTCACCACCTAGTGGTTGGGTCCTTACGAGGTAGTCACTGTATATGACAATTGAGATGTGAAAATCAAAACAATTGATGATGGACAAGTCTCCTTTGTAGTAAATGGACACCGACGTAAATTTTATCATAAGCCCATTTCCAAAGAGGATTTTCTACAGGTCATGTCAACTGACAAGGCATTGGCCTTAGTAGATGGGGAAGTCCCCCCCTTGTTATTGAATGTTTTTTGAATTTTCTACTTTACATATGTAAATAATTTTGAATTTTGTTGATAAGCAATTCTAGAGATTTCTGTAGGTATTTATTGAACCAGGAATAGACAGTTTCAAGGAAATATAAAAGAAGGATTTTTCTTCAAAACATTGTTACAATTGAACCTTGTTGTCTTCTAGGCATCAAATGAATATTGACTTGTTGTAATTAGCCATATTTTTTCAAAGATGTTCATATTCTCTTTTTCTTAAGGAATTTTAAAAAGCAATTTCTCTTGAAAATCTTCACCACTATATAAGGAAGTGATACCATAACCATCAAGCTTAGAGGTCTCTCGTACAGTTTTCCCAAGAAACCTGAGTAAGTGAGTAAAGTATATTTATTAAAAAGTAACAAGGAGGTTTGATTAGCGGTTAGTCATGGAAACATCACAATAACTTACAAAAGAATAAAGTGAGTTGAGCCTAGAGATACCTTTCTGTTCTTTCTCAATGGTACCATCCACTACACACTAAATAAATTGATTATATCATATATTTAGATAGGCCACACCCGCTTAAGTACCCCTTATCAATAAAATCACTAAGGAATATAACAAAGAGTCATCCTCTAACATAAATACCATCCCAATTGAAAAAAAATAAAGAAAAATTTGTTTTTTCAGAGCTGTCCCCCCATCTTCTTGCACAAATAAATCTTATACTAAAATCTTAAAAGATGGAGGGCCAGTATTTGAGGGTATAAGAGGCTAACCCGTTGAGATACTGAACAGGTCTAATGGAAGTGGGTACCGACCTATGGTATGAATAGGTAAACCCGTCGAAGTACTGAACAGGCTTGCTGGAAATGAGGCATTCTACCTAGCGAGGATGGTAATCTGGAAAAAAAATAAATAATAAATTTAAACTTGTCTTGATGTACGACATTACTTGTAGACAAAGATGACATGAGGTACGTATGGTTAAGATAAGGTTAATGAAATCCATAAACTTTCCATTGGGAAGTAACTTTGAGACTATCTCGAAACTCTCTCGCCTACCTCTTCTTATCTATATATATGATATATTATCCTATAGGTGGGGCCATCTTCTAACCGTATCGTCAAACCAATCTGTGAAATTTATCTCTACACTTAACAAATTGTAAATCTTCAGCTATTGGGAGAACTGATTGGTTTCCTATGTTTTTGATTGTGAGGTGTCACAATACTTAGGTGTGGGGGAGGGGTTCATGAGCTGACAAATGATCACTTCCTAGAGAAGTAAATCTTTGTAAAAATTTATGTATTGTTTTCATGATATAGGTTATTAAATCAGTAGTCATTTTACTTTTGAAATGCTAAATCCCCTGTGTTCTATAAATTTCTGTACATATCCTTAACATACCACTTTATTGGTTTATTTTCGTTACAGGATGTTCATTATAGGATTGAAATTACATGTCTTATGCGAGTGGATTGAGTAAGCATGGTGGAAAAATCAATAACAATGGAACACTCTACCTCTGCTCTTAATCATTGTGACTGTCAAAACCATTCCAAGATTGCAGGCTATCCATTACAGGAGGTAAAAATGTATTTAGCACAGAGGTACATATGGAGTGCTGTATGAAGTGCCGTATGAGGTGCCGTATGAAGTGCCATATGAGGTGCCGTATGAAGTGCCATATGAGGTGCCGAACGAAGTGCCATATGAAAATATACACCACTAACTGTCCACAATTTCAGGTAACCAATAATTAATGGCATTTAATTGAATTAGTTCATGGAAATCAAGATCAAATGATGCAAACTTTAGACATTTTTGTGATCAAAGGTCCAAGTCAAAAGACTTGGACATTGATCTAACTTCATATCATTATGATTGCCCCCAAAAATTTGCCTTCAAATTCGAAATCACTCACACATGGCAACTTGTGTGTGCATGTGTGCAACCAATTTCACCCTAGGCGCACTCAAAAATGGAATTGAGTTATCCCATTATTCCAATTCACCTCTACTCATTTGCATTTTCCCTTGTTTTTAAACATGCTTAGCCTCTGTTTATTTCATTCCTCTGTTCAATTATGCTCGACCTCTGCACAATCGTGCCTTTCCTTAGCTCGATCAAACCCTTTATCCATGAATTTCTCCCTCTGTCCATTTATTCACACCATCACGATGCCCAAATGGTATGAAACTCCTTCCTATGCAGACCTCTTCGCCATCCTTGAGTTTTCACAGTGTAGGGAAGTATTTTTGTGTGCAGTCTGGGGGTAATTTTTGTCTCACTTGCAGGGCCACGATGATGGCATCTCAATGAAATTTACCCTCGGTTTTGATGGGAATATAGTGTGCATGGGGTATCTCACCTTTGGGGACTCAGAGGAATCCATAGCCACAGCCACGAAGCTTCCAAGAGTGGGAGATAGATGTTTTAAAAACCACCAGCTATTGCGATCAAGATATAACAGGGTTTTTAAACTAGAATTCCAGAACATATCTGGAGCTAAAGTATACTCCAAGGAGTAGATTAAAGAGGATCTGATCAACCCTCTCATAGTTTTCACCAGGTTGATCACATGTGAAGGTAGAAATTCCACTTTTAAATATTGTCACTTTCGATTGTTGGCCCACTTTTAGTTTAATAAACCATTGAATTTTCCCTTCTAATTTTTAAAGAGCTTGGAGAAGATGTCCTCTCAAGTGAGGAACAATGTAACCAACCCGCACAACAACCTATTTCACCATGGCCTTATGAAACTCATTGTTTTAGCCGAATTAGAAAAACAAGGGAAAACTTGTGATGCATTCATTTATCAATTTTCAAACCCTCACTTGACAATCCAGACTAGAAAAAATACATTAGATCTAAGGACTATTTATTCATCCAAACCCCACTCTCCAAGGAATCCAAACCCTCTTGTTATCGAATAAATCGGTAGCCGAAGACACTAACAGATCTCCCTAGATCCACCTGGATCTAGAACAAAACAAGACAGGACACTACTCTTTCCCTAAGTTGTAATCATTGAATCTACTAATAGGGAGGAACAAGTGACATACCTTTAGATCACTTCCTTAGGTCTCTGTTGTTCCCTCTTCGCTCCAGTTCTCTCGTGCAATCAAGTACAAGACAATACAAACCAACCAAAGTGAAGATAACAAAGTATATTCAATGTCAACCTATGCATATGATCAAGGAGTTAAGCAATAAAATAAGAGTGATTTTATGGGAAAGGGACATGCCGTTGTATCATATTAAATGAAAGTAGATGATTACAAGCTGATCACCTTGATGTCGCAAGCTTCCTTTCAGTGACCCTTGGTTCCAACACACACACTTGCTCGACAATTGCATGAAGAAGATCTGACACAACTTGATAGGCCAAATGGGGTCTTCAAGCTTCTATCCAAGCAAAGTTCCTCACACAATTCTTTCACCAATTCTTCATTCAATCTTGCTTAACCTTTTCCATGAGAAACCTTTAAATATATAGGAGAAGGAGAGATGGTTAAATGAATGAGGATGATCCCACCAAATCTGAGAAGTCAGTAGAATTCCAACCATACGAACACCAACTCATTTTCTAGAAGATTCCCTTCTAGAACCCTCGTGACTTCTTCTCTTTTCCAAGCTTAAAAAAGGTTCACACCCTATCTATGGAGCAGACTGTGAACAGTTCACACCTTAAGTGTGGGTGGACTATGAGAATCAAGAATTATCACACCCTAGTACATAGGCATCCTGCGAACTCACTTTAAAAATGTGTTTTTGGAAGAAGACAACAGTAATTTTTCTCAGGAAAAAAGTCCTTGTTGGGAGCCTGAATACATCATTGTAGAGACATCACCAGAGTGACCAAAACCATGTGTAACAGAATGCCCCCCAAAGTATGAGGCCAGAACTTGTGACAGCTGAAATACTTTGTAAAATGCGTGTGTGTGTTAGAAACCAGGAGCGCACCTAATCGGAAACCTGCAAACAACCAAGCATCTGCAGAATATAATACCAGTTCTGAGGTGGGAATTCCCATGCTCAGATCACCAATGAATGAAATCATAAGCATAGGTCATGGTCACCAATCATACACCATGGATCCATGCCGTCAAAATGCTACATAGACACCAGGAATACATCATGGATCTATGCAAAAAATGATTGAATTAAGACGACATAGCCACATGACATACAAAGTGGATCTATGTGCCGATACAAATCATACATATTCCATCGCAGCCTGGATCAAAAGATGAGACCCAGGGTCTTCAATCCTGTCACTTGAAAGTACGAATCTAGCCATGCGATTACATGTGTTGAAGTCGAACATGGTAGAAACCACTTTATTATCGGTTATTAATGAAAACCGTTAACAAGTGCAAGGGAAATCACCATTAATGTCAATGACTCCCAAGGTACCAAAGTACAATCCGAATGAATGCAAATACATGAGATGAAGTCAAGCACTCGATGGAATCTCTTGATCAGGGATCAATGATGTGAACCCCTGTCGAGAGTGGAGATACCTGCCATTAAGGCATGCAGGTTCCTAGGTACTAAATGATTCCTAAGTCTTATTTCTGGATAATGAGTCGGAGTCGACGGAACACGAATCATCATAGGAGGGCCTTGATGTATCCCCCATCAATGACACAAAATAAGTAAAAGATTTTGAGGGTGAAACATCGTATGAATGCAGGTTGAAACAGACACAAGGAAGACCGACATAGTAAGAATGGACAACTGCAGATGGCCGACTCAATAGAGGGTTTGTGTAAATTTCTTCTTGAACATATGAATGACACGACCAAGGACTTGGCAACACTGACTCAAAGATGACCCAAGATATGACCTTGTAGCAAGTCTAATGAGAGACAAATGTATTTCCCAACCCAGCTTTAAATGATGAATAGGGGTGTCATGTTCAAGAGTGACGCTTACTGCCATTAATATGAAGATGAAAACATATCCCTTTCCCAAAATTTCCCCCACCATTTCTGGCAAGTACCTCTTTATTTTTATGCAAGCTTGAGGAGGATAACATATGCTTGTTGATGTAAGCTCATCCTTTGGATGAGTCCCTCAGAGTATATTTAACGAACCCTAGGAAGGAGTGGTTCGGTCCCATTGTGGGTCTTTCGATGTTTGTTTAACGAGTCCAAGGATAGAAAACTCGGAGGTTTTTCATGTTTTGAAAGTCTGAAAAACAATTAAAGAGGACTCTCTCAGTTCCTTTTTCGTAAAATAGTTCAAAAGGACCGAAAAAGTGATAAACTATCACCCATCAAACGTTTTATTCAAATACTTTTACGAGCGTGAACAAAACAAGGTCGCTCAACCATCTTTTCATTTTTAAGGAGCGTGAAAAGAGCTTAAAGGATACTCCTTTGCATTTGTCGTTTTTGTGTTACCATGACGAGTACGAAAAGATGAGAAAAATTATACTTAGTTACGTTCTCATGTATTTTCGAGAGTGAGAACAAACGAAGACTGAGCTCGAGTTTTTTTTTTTTTTTT
>SNQJ01S0161153.1:11144-21562 GCA_010110895.2 Picea sitchensis | reverse complement strand
TGAATTTTTTGGACTACACACTAGTTTTTGGATATGTTGGATATTATATTTTTTAGATATGGTTTCAAATATCATTGATATTAATTTTCAAAATTATGAGAGTGATGATGGGAGCCACAAGGAGGGATATGTTGATTGATTAAGTAGTTGTGTTTATGTTTGTTAAGAAACTAAAGGGAGTCACAAGGGGTCCCACCTACTAGTTATTATTTATTAAGACCCTTATTATTATTCTATAAATCCCCCCCCTAAACTTAAAGTTAGTTGGGTTTTAGTTAACTTAACCAAAAGAGGTAGTTTAAATACTTCAACTAATTCTGATTGCTTAAAGGAAAAAGGAGAAGGAGGAACAAAGGAGAATAGAAGGAGAAAGCATACTAAGGTATTCTCTTGAGTTTTATTGAGATAGTTCAGTTTTCATTCATTCTTTAATTCATTGAAATCCCAATTCTCTTTTATGACAATAGGGTCCTATTGTAGACAACAAGATTCAAGGCTAAATTACATCATTCTGACACTTGTTTTTAAGAGGTGTTGATCTATCTTTGATAGTCTGTATAGACTTGTCTGTTTGTGAATTAAATTTCATGACTGATAAAGGATATTGTGCAAAGTCGAGTGGGAAACAATATTTGGCAAGTTGATCCAGCTTTTAAAGTTCAGTTTTTTACTTTCTATCAGAAGTCCTTTTGTATGGTTTTCATTAGGGACATCTAAGTTTGACTTTGGTCCAATATTCCTCATGGAATTTTGTAAAGATTACAATTATTTTGATAAATTGGAATGAAATAAGCGATTTCTTTATTTCTCATCTGTGTTGATTATTGACTTGGTATTTTTTATTCTGTCTCTACATTTACTTTTGAATCTGTTATATTCAGAAAATTACATAAATATTGAATTTTTCAGCAATCTTTTATTTATAAGAAAATCAACCTAATCCCTTGTAACCAATACTTGTGGATTAGGAAACAAATTTTGAGGCTATAAACATAGGGTGATATTCCCATCTATTTTTCTCTAGCCAAGCAAGATCTAAAAATGCTTTAGTAAGATCATTTCATATCTTTTCCTCAACAATGAGCTTGGAGAAATGAAGATATAAGTAAATTTGGATTCCAAACATATCAAGGGAATACTATACAGATTCACTCTCAGGTTCAAACAACATGTGAAAAATGAAATAGATTTGATTCTAGTACTCAAGATCATTTTCCTAGTAAAATAAGAGAATTGGATTAGTCTAATTTTGATTCAGGATGGAAAGATAAGATTAGGAGAGATTCATATTTTCATTGAATTTAGAGTATGTAATGAGTCTTGCATCCATGTTCCATCCCCAACACCTTTTAGTGACGAAGTATTGGCTCATGTTGTAGAAAATGAGGCATACTATTTTATATCTGGATTCTTGAGGTACCATCATGTATGCATCACTGATGCGGATAAGAATAAGATGCCATTCTATTATATATATGGATTCTTGAGGTACCTTCACAATTGATTGGTGGTACTATGCTTACAATATGATGTCATTTTGGTTAAAGATCACTAATGATGTGTTTTCCCATATCATCCTTGTAGTCTTTCAAGATCACATACATAAGTTTTTGAGGTATACATATATGACTGGACAATATATATATTATTAAAATATTGTGTTGCCATGCTTCCCCTAATGTTTGAAAGGTATTGGAAGTCGCAAATTTCCCCTACTTTGAAGAATTTAATGCAATGTTTGCACCCTTTTTGGGTTTCTATTGGGACATGCTAACTATTATAATGGTTTTCTAGTTTTTCCGAATAAGATCCTCGTGATTGTTGAATTGTTGGAACCCACTATTGTTCATATATTGTAGTAAAAAATTAGGCATATTGGATACTATATACAATTTATCAAAGTCTATGCCACTATCATATAACCCATGGAATGATTTCCAAGGAAGACAAATTAATTTATACAAACAAAGGAGTGTGAAGCATCCTTCAACATTTTAAAAAATTAGTTGGTGATGACACCAATATTGCTTTTCCCTAGTTGGATGGTTGAATTCCATGTACATACTGATTCTTTAGATATTGCATTTGGGTAAATATTGGTGCAACCAAGAGAAGGAAGTTTGGATAATCCCATGTACTTTTCTAAAAGGATGTTGTCTAGGGTCGAATGCAACTACATAGAATGAAGGCCTAGCTATGGTGTATTGACTATAGAAGTTTATATACTACCTACTACTAATGGGCACATGAAATGTTCACAAACCACTACGCTTTGAAATAATTGGTTAATAAGCTCATGTTGGAGGGATGTATCTACAAATGGTTACTTTTTCTCCAAGGGTTTGATTTCAAGGTGATTGTCGAACTAGGAAAGCATAATGAAGGGCCTAATCACCTCTCATGACTTGAATCATGAGAATAAAGAGGCCTTGCGTATGACCAAATTCCATATGATGACACTTTGGAGATATAATTTGTTCGAAATTACTTGGAGGAAATTGCTTTATTTCTGACTATAGGGACAACTCCCCTGCTCACACCACCACTAAGAAAAGACACCTTGTGGTTAACGTGACTAATTATCCACTGATGGCAGACTAGTTATATAATCTATTCTTTGATCGCATTACCCAATGTTGTGTTTTGTATCATGAACAACCAAACATCTTATGGGAATGTCATAATGGAGCCACAAGAGGCCATGTAAGAGGAAAATCTACTACCAAAAAGGTACTATAGGAAATTTTATGATGGCCTCTTTATAAAGAAACCAAGGATTATGAAAACAATTATGATGTGTATCAATAGAGTGATAGACCTCTCTGTTGAGATGAAATTCTCCTTAATCCATCTCTATTACTGCAACCCTTTGAAAATTGAGTGGTAGATTTCATTAGGGAAATCAAATCATCAACATGACACTCTAGGTCCTGCTACATTATTACTGCAACTAGTTATCTTATCAGATGGGTTGAGGCCATCTAGACTATTGATTATTCATTTGATACTGCAACGCAAATTATCTTCGAGAATAACATCACCAATTTTTGTTGTCCAAGGAGGTTAGCAACCAACAAAAGAACACACTTAATCAATAATATGGTCACAACCCTTAACAAGGAATCCATGATCTAGCATCATTGAAGGAACTCATCTAATATATGGGCCAATGGAATTAATCAAATCCTTTAACAAGATTCTAGAAACTACCCTATTAACCAAGATCTACTATATTAATGGGGATGATTGCGATGAGTAGATCCAAGCCATAATGTTGGCATATTGGACCACTACTAAAGAATTTACCAAGCATACACCCTTCAAACTAGTTTATGGGAAAGAAGTGGTACCAATTTAGTTTGTTGTTCCAAGTATGCTCATTTCCTAAGCCAATTATATGATAGGGAACAAATCATTCCAAGAAGGACTCACAAAGCTAATGGCACTCAAGGAAGACATGTTCTTGGATGCATTCCATCAAGATGTGGAAAAGGACCAACAAAAGTCTTGGAATGATTGCGACATAAAGAATAATTTTTTTTGTAAAGGTGACATGGTTTTTTTGTATGATAGAAAGTATTTGAAACATATTGGTAAGTCAGTGCAAATGCATTGGCTTGGCCTATTCTTGATTGCATAAATTGAAAAGTATAGATCCATATAATTAGCTCAATTGGATTGTGTAGTTCAACCAAGGTGGGTTAATGACACTCGACTAAATCCCTTCACATCGATCTATTAGTAAATTGGGTATGGCTCTCTTGTCCAAGAGTGTGTAAGCATAGATTTGTGTGTGAAGAAAGTCTAGTTGTCTATTTAATTATTTTCATCCATTGAAGTTTAGTGTTAGTTTTTCACTTTCTAGATTTATGGTTGTGTCACTTGATCTCCAACTACCAACAATCATTTTTTTATTTGCAATACAAGCATCACCTTTGTGTTCAAGGAGAGACGCTATTATCTCTATAAATTCACTATCTAGGAATGATCCACAAAGAAATTGAGTTGGGAAAATCAGTCATATATGTTGTGTTAGAGAATATTCCCATCTCCTTATCCTTAATCTCTCACCTAGGTCATCTAGAGCTTGGTCTCATGGGTCTGCTAGTCAAACTTTGACTAATTTAGACCAAGTGAGCCATGCATGAGCTCTATCCCTATATTTTAGGGAGAAAACTACTATATTTAGAAATAATCACTCTTCCTTGATTTTAGCATCATGTTTCCTAACTTTAGACTTTATTTCCTATGTTTGAGTTCCTAGAGATATTTTAGGAACCTAATCCTTAGATTTAAGGAAGGAAGGCACTCCTCTTCACTATTTTTAGTTATTTTTCATTTCCTATGACCTATTCATGGATTAGATCTCTATTTTTGGGTAACTGAGTCATCACTTGACTTCCTCGGTTAATTAACTAACTATTTAGATCTTATATGGCTAAATTATGACATTTAAGATCTTATTTAATTATAACTAGGTTCATGCACTCTGTAATTCGAATTTTCTCTTTGGTGATTCAAATCTCTTATATATACTAACATTGTGGGTCAATGATATGGATGTTATGAAGTTATTAATTATTTCTTATGTACTTCAAGAGTTAATCTTCTATTATGTATTTCTTTCTTGCAAATTTCTATGAGTGTTGTTATTCTCCAGGTTTCTAGATCTCCTTGGTATCCTTGTAGGTGATCATGAACTAATACATGGTATCAGAGCATGTCAGAATCTAGGATTTAACATACTTTTTTGTGGGAAGAATTCACATCAATATCATCCACAACAACTATAATGGATAAGACCCGACATATAATTTTCACTCCATTCAATTATTTTGAATGGAAGTCATAGATGGTCATACTCCTACAGAGTAAAGTCTTGTATAGGGTTACTATGGGAACAAAGACCAAACCAAATTATGAGTGAATAAACCAAAGTAATTCAACAATATGGATGAAGTCTTTGGGTTTTTGTGCCTCTCTATTTCTATAGATATTATATTTCACATTGAATCTTCTACTACTCCTAACAAATCTTGAACCACATTGGAAGGACTTTTTGGGAAGCATGATGCACTTAGAGGTCACTAATTGGAGAATGAGTTCAGTGATTTGAGCCCGAGTAACTTCGACACTGTTAAAGAATTCTTCACCAAATTAAAGTCTTTGCTGACCAGGATCAAGCTATGTGGGATAGATAAGAAAGAATATCAACTACTTCTTTCTGTTCTATCAAAATTGGGTCCTAAATACTCAATGTTTGTCTCTTCTTTTCATGCTACAAACTAGCATTGAGATTTGCTTGGAAGATGCCTCCCTTGGATTCTTTTTTTGATTCTCTCACTTATGAGTAATATAAAATTGTTCAAATGGGTGCACTTAGGTAATCAAAGTCACATACACTTGCAACAAATGAGAAGTATAACATCAAATTCAAGCAAAAATTCAAAGGCGAGAAAGACCCAGATCCTGAAAAGGACAATTTTCACAATTATGTTGGGGAGACCTTCGATCCAAAAGGGGGAAATCAGCCAAGGATAAAATGAAGTTTGTTTATTTCAATATATTATTTCATGTTGAACATGCATGCATGAATAAGACAATTGATGAAATGGCATGGATCCTTCAACAAAACAATCTAGGTGGACAAGTACCAGAGAATGCTAGGAAGAAGGAAGTTGAAAAGCCTCTCAAAGATAAAGAAAAATGACAAAATGGAAATGATTTATTTGTTGTTCATGCATAATAAAACACATGTATTCTTTATTCAAGATCCTTTGATCATATGGTTTCCTTCAGTTCAAGGATTCCCTAGAGACTCTCACCCAAGCTGTCTTTCTCTTGTGAGAGATCGTCATACAGGGAGGTTCTTGAGATTCTATCATATCATGATCTTCTGAAATCTCATCATTAGGGGTAACTATAACTTCCTTCATGGATTCTGTAACTCTAGGAGCTACAAGTTATTCTTCATATACTTCTTCAAGCTGGCATTTCCTTGATCTTTTGAGTGTTGCATCTTCATCAAAGGTTACATCATTGTTGATCTCAATATGATGGTAACCTGGTATGTAAATTCTGAAGGCCTTAGAGGCCTCACAGTATACGACAAATATTCCCTTCTTTCCTGAAGGATCCAACTTAGCTCTCTTTTCTTTTGGAATGTGTACAAATACTGGACAACCAAATATTTTGAGATGGCTTACTTATGGCTTCTTTCTGGTGAACATTTCTTTGGGAGTTTTGAATCCAAGTGCACTATGGGATAATCTATTTTGGAAATATATTGTTGTTCTTGCTGCTTCAGCCCATAAGTGCATTGGAAGATCTTGATCATGAATCATAGTCTTCATTGCTTCCATAATCGTTCCATTCTTTCTTTCTGCTACACTATTTTTTTGAGGATTATAGGGAGTGGTGAGCTCCCTCTTAATCTCGACATCTCTGCAAAAGATTCCAAATTCATTTCAAGTGTATTATCCTCCATTATCAGACCCGAGTATCTTGATTTTCCTTTCAGAGAGGTTTTCTACCAAGGCTTTGAATTCCTTGAACTTTCCAAGTACTTCATCTTTTGACTTCAAGAAATAAACCCAAGTCTTATGAGAGTAATCATCAATAAAGGATACACAATATACATACCCGCTTAGAGAGGTTGATGGAATTGGACCACATACATCTGAGTGGACAAGTTCCAAGATTCCTTTTTCTTTACTGTCGCTCTTTGGAAAAGGATTCTTTATGTTCTTTCCTTGTGCACATCCTTTGCATACATCTTCATGATCAAACTTTAATTTTGGTAAACCTGTAACTACCTTTCTTACATATGGTAAGGCTTTGTAGTTTATCTGAGCTAGTCTTCTATGCCAAAGTTCACAAGGACTTTCAGTAGAGTGAGTCAAGGCTACATATAACTGACCTTTTAACTTGTACAAACCACTTTATTTTGTTCCAATAACAACTGCATCTTCTATAGCTTTTCCTTTAGACCACATAATAACTTCACCATCTATGAATGCAATCCTAAACCCTTTCTTATCTAGGGATGAAATATAAAGTAAGTTCTTTTTCAAACTTGGTAGATAGATTAAATCCTTCATTCTCATTTGATTTCCTGAATCTAGTTTGTAGGTGGCTTCTCCGATTCCTTTGATGGGGTATTGATAATCATCTCCAAGTGAAACTTTCTAGGGGAAGTCCTTTTTTGTAAGGCTAGAGAGAATTTTTTTCGGACCTGTCATTTGCTTAGAGGCACCTCTATCTATGAGCCAAGTATCCTCTCCAGGTGTCACAAATCCTGTTAGGGAGGAAAACAGAACATAATATCCAATCTCTTCTTTAGTTAAATTCTTGGGTGGCTCATCATCTTCAACTGCATGGGCATGATGTCTTTTGTTATTTCTCCTCTTGTATTCTTCCCTTCTTGAAGCACAATTCTTAGCAATGTGTCCCATCTTATCACAATGATAACATTGATAGGAGGAGAAATATTTTCCCTTTCTTTGACCCTTATGATATTTCTGGAATCTCTTTGGAGAGTGAGATTCTTTATGAAAGTGGGTCTCCTTTTGGAAATGATAATTTTTCTTTCCACCTTTAGCATGAGAAACTAGGGCTTGATATTCATCTCTTAATAGGATGGATTCTCGGTTGGCCACTCTTGCTTCTTCTTGAACACATTCTTCCCATAAACTGTCAAATTAGAGTTTCTCTTTTCTTGCACAAATAATTTGGATGAAGGAATCCCAAGGTCTTGTGAGACCATAAAGAGTTGTTATTATCAGTTCATATTCATCTAAGTTGTCTCCAATTTCCTCTAACTGTTCCTTGAATTGAGAAATCCTAGAGAAATAGTCTTGAACTATTTCTCCTTTTTGCATCTGTGTATTCTTGAGTTGGGTTCTCAATTTAATCTTCTGGTTGATGTTCTTTACTTCATACATTCTAGTTAGAGCATCAAACATATCTTTTAGAGTATTCTTATATGACACTTAATGGATCAAGTTGTATTTAATAGAGTCTGTAATTATCCTCTTAGCCTTGATCATATCCTTCTTGTACTTCTCTTTGGATGCATCTCCTTCGGGTTCTGGTACATTTTATTTTATGAATTTTGCAAGGTCATTCTCTTAAAGAATGAGTCTAATTCTGTACTTCCAGGCACATAAATTTTCCACACCTTCTAACTTGTCAACAAGCTTGGTGCTTGCAAACATCTTGACCTAGAGCTAAGAAAATGATGAGAAAATGAAAGCACTTAGAAATTGAAACTGATCTTACTAAGAGATGCACTGGGCTGAGGCGAGTTTGTTGGAGCTGACTATTTCAGAAAATTCCAAGTTTTACCCCTTGAAACTTGACCTATGCAATTTTGGATTGGTACTTCTAGTAATGGTTCTGGTTTTTTGGTACTAGTCAAAACTAAGGCTTGACTTTCCAGAGAGTTTGGCCACTGAAAAAGTTTGCTCAAGCTTCCAAAAGACGTGCTAGGGAAATCCACACTTCCTAACATAGTTTTTGGTCAAAAATTCCTCTTCAGTAAAAAGTCCTAATTTTCTTGTACGAAAACAATGATGTTTTTAGATACCCAGTGAAAGATGCTCTATTCAGTCAAGCTCTGATACCATGTTAAGTTTTTATTTTTGTTATTAGGTTATTTCCAAATTACATGAGCATTCAATGCATTTCCAAAACAACAGTATAAAGAGGATCACTGAAAGAAACACAATCACAAGGTACACAAGATTTTATTCTAGGAAACCCTCACGGGGGAGAAAACCTAGTAACTTCCTTAATAATAGATTGCCAATACAATGCCAAGACTAAGACCAAAACACCAAAGATAGACCAAGACTGAGCATGCACCTCTTTTCTCCTTCCTCCTACAACTGCAACTTCCTTCAAGATATGCACACTAGATGAGTGAGAGTGAGTGTGTTCAAATGAGGCACCATCCTCACATATAAATACTAGTTGAGGAGGCACTAGGGTTATGTCACTTCACTTAGTGGGGTCAACTTCTCCTAGAAGTGGTTAAAATCACTTTATAAATAATAGGGGCTGACTTTACAAATACCACCATAAAAATGTAGTTTGACCAATCCACAAAAGGGGATTTGATCTTATACAAGACAAGATATGATCAATTTGTTGATATTATGGTAGCTGCGGGAGGTATTTACCTCCATGTTTAAACCTGACGAGAATAGAATATTCCGGGAAGCAAGAAGAAACCCTAATGAGTTGGCTAATAACCCTAGAAGACATGTCGGCTCAAGAAGATAACTTGTATTAGGTTATTAGCCTCCAAGAGAAGAAGTCGGCTAGAAGAAATAATATATACTGAACAGACAGATACCCAGAATGAGAAGTCGGCCCAGGAAGTTAGCCAGAATTACTATAAATACAGGAGGCCAGTCTTCATTCTGAACGACAATCTCAGAATTGCAGAGCAACACTTGTGCACACTGCAGTGCCCAGTTTTGTGCGCAGGTTTGGAGGAGAGTTGTCATTGTAGCTGCTGTAGCTAGCAGATCATGTTTGGCTTGGACTATGTCTTGTTTAGGGTTTGGACTATTTGATCAACTATTGTTGGTGCGCTATCCTTGGGGAAACGAGTGCTACCCTTTGTTTGGATATCTATCATAGGTTTTTTTTCCGGAGTGATTCTCTGTCAAGGTTAAGGTGCTCGGAGGGTGGCTTCGGCCTATGGTTGGGTGAAAATAGCGATATTGTCAATGGTAAAATGAGCACATCCATTATATTCTAACAGGTTATGGGCCCACACCTCCTTCATTCAGTCTAACCGATGGAAGGAAACATATCCATAAGGATATTAAGCTCGTTGAAGAACTGTCGCTATGGTTTCTAACAGGAGCAATCACCAAAGCACTACAGCTAGGGTTACTAGCAGGTGCAGTTGCAGAAACCCTAAACCTCTCGTTGAGGCACCTTAAGTGAAGGGATTGACCTAATTTCTGGATAGATCAATGCACCCTAGCCTAGTGCATCTTTTGGTACTATCAGCAAGCCAAGACGTCAATTTTGATATTTTTGGTCAAATCTAGGGTTGACCAAGTCAAAGAAGCCATGACCTACTCTATGAAGTCAGAAAACAAGTTGGATGGAGCTTCTAACTTCAGAGCGTGGAAGAAAAGGATTGACCTCATCCTTGCCAAGAATAAAGTGTTGGATATCGTGAAAGGAAAGATCGTGGAACCAGATTTTGATGAAGGAAAAGAGAAGGAACCGTAGAACGTTGCAGTTATGGAGAAGTTCAAAGACGGTGACATCAATGCCATGAGTATCATAGTGGAATATATAAAAGACCACTTGATACCCTACATCTCCCATCTTGACTCATCGAAGAAGATGTACGATGCCCTAACAAACCTCTTCTCAGTCAGAAACATTGGACA
>SNQJ01S0161152.1:0-12431 GCA_010110895.2 Picea sitchensis | reverse complement strand
CTATCAACGATGAATTCATCCAAGAGTTCGCTAAACATGAGGTTGTAGCACAGCAGGAAGTAGAAGTAGCTCGAGCCAAGCTTGAGGCATTCAAAGCAGAACTAGTCAAACTAGAGTGACTTGGGACGAGTCACAAGAGAGTGTTGGGGGCATGTTGGCCCTTGACCAAGTTTTGGGAGATCCTTGGTCAAGTTTGACCTATTTTGGGACTTCGATAGCCTGTCAAAGATGGAGCATAAGATGAAGTAGAGATCACGAGATCTCAACCCCTTTTTGGGTCCATTTTGGGATTTGGGAATATGTAACGAGTATGAGATGTCGGCCCATGGGTTTACCCATGTTTACGCCTATTTTGTAAAGTATAAATAAGTATCTAGGTGAGATAAGTAGTCTGGCTGATAAGCTAAGTGCTAAGTGCAAGTATGGTTTGTAGATGCTCTGTGCATATTGTGAGAAACTTGTAGGGATAAGTGAAAGTGGTTGTAACAGACTGTGAAAGGGTTTGTGCTAGACCTGGCTTGGGGAAGGAGGATCTGGTGAGGTGTGCGCAGATCTCCTGTCCTATGCGGAGTAGGGTTTTTGTGGCTCTGTGCATGTAGATGACTGATTGAAGCTAATAAATAAGAAGAGTTGGTGGACGTAGCCCCAGGGTGGGGGTGAACCACATAAATACTGTGTTATTCTGCTCTATGCGATGTTCTGATGTGTTTATGTCTTACTTGCTAAGTGATTTGATATAAATAGATAGATCTATTTGTGATTTGTTCTTATGATGAATCTGGATGCTAGATCTAACATAGGTGAATGTGCTTAGTTCTTGAATCTGTTAGATCTGATCCATTTATTTATGCTAAGTGCTCAAATACATTAGATCAGGGTGAATGCTGTGATGCTCTATTTTATCTATGAAGTAGATATAGGTTAAATAATGATGAACTAACAGTGCTCAGTTCTTTATCAAGTATTATAATCACATATCTGTGTCCCATCTAATATTGCAGACACTTGATTCCTACAACCACCCCTGCCTCTACCTCAGGTGAGACTTCATCTGCTTTGTAGGTGTTGCCGAAAGGGACGGTAGTTAGGGTTTTGTTGGTGCGCTATTGTAACGTTGAACCTTGGGTCTGCCCCTGTGCCAACAAGGAAACCCTTCCGGTCGTCGTAGACCCACGCCTGGGTTACACAAGTGTCTAGTTATTACTTAAGCACCATCCAAAAATACAAAAAAAATGAAATATTTAAAAACATTCGATATACCTATGTTACCGTAGGTGGCCCCTGGTGGGAGTGAAATGTCCAGATCTCCTTGAAAATCTATCCCTACATAGGGATAGTCATCTAGGGAAATGACCTGTTGCTGCCACAAGTAGAAGAAATCCTCGTTGTAGGGTGTTGGCACCCTAGCTCCCCCCTTTCGCCTCACTACTTCGGTCCACCATGCCATGGCTAGATGACGAGGTCCTCTTGGAAGAATCTCAACTCTAGTTCCCAAACCTAGAACCCACTCGAAGAAGAAACTACATAGGATAGAGGCAAACCCAAAACTCCTCTTATTCCCTTGTTTTCACTTGTTTTCACTCTGTGAAATGGCTCTTCATATTTTCCAGTAGTGAGGTACACCAGTCATTTAATGTGGGTCTCATACATTGTACTGCATAGAACATGAGTGACCTTGATGCCTGGTACAACGAGGCTGAACCTGTGATCCTAGTCAATACAATGAAAACAATCTTCAGGCTGAGATTGTTTATCGCCTGGATAGGGAGTTGACTCCTGACCTTCGAAGTCCCTACTACACAGTGGGCATCGATGTACTCCTATATTTTCATTCCGCTCCCTGATCCTCATGATTTGAGGTTTACACAATCTCCTCAGCGTGATAATCTAGTCAAAAAGCATATATCCTCTACTTCAATCCTCAATGGTTTCCCATCGAGGTTGAAGATTTCACTCCCGGGGTCCTAGTAGCCCACAAGCATCTCACGCAACCTCACTTGGGCCCTCATTCCTTTGAGTGCCCCAAAATTATATAAGCCACATCTCTTTAAGGCCATTTGGGCCCCTAGATCTTGATCCACAATAGCATCGACCTCCTCGTGCTCTCTTTCTCTCCATTCAAGAACCATCATGCCAAAGACAAGTCAAAATTTGAGTTACCATCCATGGAATTCATTGATTGCATGCTTGTACACATGTTGTTTCACTTATAATCACATATAGGGCTGGGTATACACTCCCCGTAGTTTTCACAGGCGCATATAACCCATCGTATACGCGACCCGATAAGAGAGAACCCACGTACATCGAATTTCATAATTTACGTCCCAAATTACTCAAAATTTGGAACCTAATTTAAAAATTTAGTCAGTTGGAAATGAAGAGGAAGGGAAGAAGATTTACCTAGTCCAGACAGTTTCTAATTTTTTTGCCTGATGCTCCTGCAATCATCGGTTGAATCTTAGAGGTATTTTGGTCCAATTTTCACTATTTGGGTTAAAAAATCAAAATGGTATAGTAATTTTTGGTTTTGTTATTATTTATAAACAATGTTTACCCAATTTCTATAGTTTTGAGCCATTTTTTCGCCTAATGGACTAATACAAAGGTGGATTGAGTTGGTTTTTGTATTTTTCACTAGGGATTCTTGCAGATTTCAACATTATGCTGGTGGTTCGTCACTGTGGGCAGGTATTTTCATTACCCATCATATAGGATAGGTATCCATTCCATCATGCATTTTTTCATTATCCTACAACTGTCACTTTTTATGCCTTAGGTATGAACCCATTTGTTGCGACACATAATCGTCCATCTGCTATGAGTCGTGTCATTAACAAATGGTAGAGACTTACCAAACATGGGTGCCCTAGTTAGATTCTCTACTTCACTAGGTGCCCATGCAAATATTTTTTCCATAGGACCGGGAGTCCCTCATATATAGTACATGAATTTATGCTGAGCCACATTTATCACTCATAAACATGCTACCTTATACCTTGAGGAATCCCAAACAAGTTTAATTTAATCTCTTTTCCAACTCGTCTTCAGAAAGAAAAACGATTGCTGAGTGAACTTGTCTCTTTCACACTCATAAATTGGATTTGAAAGGACGTCTACTTGGCACAATTTTATCCCTTTTTCACACTAAGTAGACTAAAAGACATAATGAATGACATTTTTTGGTGTTAAGTTGTGATTACATCTCATGCCGTCTTGCAGTATTGAGCCTATAGTCGGTTCTCACTTTGCGTTGTAAGCCTTTTGCCTCAACAATTTTTGCATCCTCAACCAATCAAATCCTTATTTATATCCTTTGCAATTTGACACCCTATACCTAGGAGGGAACATTCCCCCGAGTGTCCATCTCCCACATGCATTCCCTTGCATTGAGCATAGGTCCGTTTCACTACTGGAACTAGTTTTTCTTACTTGCGACATTTGTTTCCTCCTCTGTATCATAACATTCATTTCTATATGAAAAAACAAAAAAAGATGGGTTATAAGGGAGTATTATCTTGTATTGGTAGCAGTCGTGTTGCCTTTGAATAGAGCACACAATTATTTGAGTCCATTCATCATCATAATTTTTGGATTAGCATGGACTTAGGAAGAAGAGCTCATTACAGAGTCTTCTCTATCGAATGGTTACTCTTCCAGTCTCTATAGAGAGTTTCATTGATTCCTCTTGCATCTCATGGTTTCATCATTGGGTCTATGTTTCCAGAGTCCTCCATATGTCTCATGTTCTTATTCAAAGGAAGTCTATCAACCTGTGTTGACCACTTCTCAGAACTCTTGACTTTGCATGTCGACCATACCCTCAGTTTGTCTCAGATTCACATGATACTGTAGTCCTATCATGCACCCTGGCTCTACTTTGATCATTGGTAGGAAACCTTGAACCCAACAGTCGATATTTCATCATTGGTCAGTGACTGGGTGGTTTCCCTTGTGTTCTACAACAAGACATCTATTCACACATTAGGATTCGTGTAATGTCTTCGATTCCATTAGCCTTATTGGTGGTTTCCTCACCTTTGTCAACAGTTTTCATCATTGGCTACTATTCAGAGGGTCTTTTTCGTGTACCACTTGCACTTGGCACACAAGAAATACACACATGGTCGTTGGTTTGTGAACATGTTCCTCATCCGATTTCCACCAAATCATGAAGCTCCTTCTTTGTACCTCATGCCGACTGATGAGAGATTCCTTAATGCTCTCCTTTCAACGAGTCTCCTTCCATCGACTTCAGCCCATTTATTCTGGAAATAGGACCTAGAGTCTTATGAGTACCTTGAGGCTTGCAATCATTAGTGGAAATCTCTCTCGCCATCGACAGTTGGGAATACATCAATGTCTCCTAATCAATGGATTCTTCAGGTGTTCGACACTGACTCCTTTATTCACAGTTGTAAGAATTTACTCGGTGCCTTGATACCCACTTTCATTATCGGTAGGTTGTCTCATGTTTGTTAACGGTATACCTCAATGACCGGTAATCAAACAATGTCTCATTGTGTTCAACCTCAACTCCTTTATTCACATGATGTAGACTTTCATGCTTGGCAAATTATGTAGAAGACTTGAAGACATCACGATGTGGCTGCAACTTTCATGAGTTGTTTCTTCCCTCATTGGACCAGTACTTATATGACTTCAATGATCATGGGAGATCATATTGTACTCCATTCTATATAGATATCTTCAGATTGATTTTGAGACTGGTTCCACTAGGCCTTGTTCGTGACTATGACATCTTTTTGGCATGTAAGCACATTTGTATTTTCCTATTCATGGCCATAGACACTTGTTTGGTATATTTTCACATGGATCTGCAATGTAATTTTATTGGAAGCCATGTATGCAAAGTCAGTGCAGAATGTAATGAGCAACTAGTTCTTCTAGCTAGTTCCCCATCACTCCACTTTTGGGTTGTTTATAATGTATTTTATCCATCACAGATACTCCTCTGACCTCACACATTAGGGGGCATCTGTTATAGAAATATTTGCCTCACCCTATGCAATCTTGCACAGAAGGCCTTTTTCCATTTCCCCATGCAGACTTATTATCCTTGTTTGTAAAATCCAGTGCCAAAAATACATATTTTTCCACATGTACACATCTTGCCTACTATACAACATGCGTATACACAAGCTACTCCTCTATAGCCCGCGTACATCGATATTTGTGCCAAAAAATGAAAATTAATGTCAGGCTTCCATGTCACGATAGGAGATCTATGATACTTGGCCTTCCATATACTAGAATCATTTCGAATCGACCCTTTAGTTCCATTTCGAAGGCTATAAATGGGCCAATTCCGAGCTATGGAAAGAGGAGAAAGAATTCAACTTTGAGAGAAAATTTACTCTGGAGAAATTATTTACTTCATATTGAGTTTGCATCCCTTTGTTCTTTAAGTCTGAACATAGTGTTCAGCCCCCAAGCTCTTCCCTTATTTATTGAGAACCTCATTGTTTCTCTCTTATGAGCTTGACTTTGGTGGAGGATTGAAGTGGTGGAGGCCCAACTGGAAGGAGCTTAGTTTCTCGGTTCCAAACCATGCCGACATGAAAGTTTGTAACATTTTCACTTCCGTTGATCATTTATTAATAGAAATACTCTTTTCCTGTCCAATTGATATCTTTCAAATATTTGAATTATTATTCCATGGGCATATCTGCCATGTTTATTAATGGATTATGCTATTGAATTGCTAACATTATATAATATGAACATATGCTTTCTTTGCTTGGTTGTTGAGGACTAGTTGCAGGTATATTGATTTGGGTCAAGTGCTCAAGAGTGGACTCCATCGAACGTCTGGATGAGGTAGGGATTTTATCTTGTCTTGCTAGCAAATTTGTTTATATAGCATACTTGAGAAGATAGTTTATTTCTGTAGTCATTTCCATCTTTTGTGGTTTACCCTAGCCATAGAGAGATTTTCCTCATAACAAAAATACAATATGAAATGAGATCAACACTCTTCTAGTGTTGTGATTAGACATTCTTCCATGGTAACTTGGAGACACAACAAGAAGTTTCTCCTAGAGGAGATGTTAGTTATATCTAGTAAATGATTTAAATAAGAATTCATCTCAATAATACTCACATGCTACCAAGTATAATACTTTTCAAATACTGCTACCTCAATTATGGTGTTTACTTGTAATGAGGTAGTTATCAACTTGTCATGTACAACTTTGAATCTTATCAACTTAATCAATCAAACCTGGAATCTGGAGTATTGTCCTCAAGAATGAGTGTGTTTCTTTTCTTTCAAGTCTCCTTCACTCAAGATGACACGTGCTTTCTTCAACCTGTCCTCTGTACTAAGACAATATTCTATCTTGACATAAGTCTAAGTTAGAGAATAAAATATATAAACTCAACTTAAATCGAACTTGATAATTTTGACCAATGGTTAGTATGATTTCAACATATAACCTAGATGTTCATGAGCTCAAAATAATGTTATAACAAATAGATGCAAATCAAAATAATCAACCTAGGGTGCATTATTCATCTGAATGTGTTGGATTTGAGATGCTTCTAGATCTATGTCAAGAGATCCCTTCTCCATCTGATAGGTACAATAATATTTACCAACCCTTTAAATTTTTTAAGGGTGATTGCAACTGGTACTGCACCTGATACTACTGTTGATTCTGAAACTGCAACTGCAACTACAACTTAGGGTTTTATGAGGAAACCCTAATTTTCCAAACTTCAAATTTTGAAATTATGATCTAGGGACTAGATGCGCTGGGATGAGGTTAGTTTGCTGGAGCTATTAGATTTCAAAAATTTCAAGTTTTTCCTCTTGAAACTTGACCTGCAGAAATCTGGACTGGTGCTTTTGGTACTGGTTTTGGTTTCCTAGTTTTTCTGGTTTTCTGGTACTTCTTCTTTTCTAGTACTAGTAAAAACTAGGGTTTGAATTTTCAGAGGCTCTGTCCACTAAAAATATGCAGTCAAGCTGCCAAAATATTCACTAGGGCATGGCACATTTTTCTAGATGGTTTATAGGCAAAAATTCATTTCTAATAAAAATCCCTAATTTTCTTGTATGACAATAGTGACGTTTTTGCTTATCCAGTGAAAGGTTCTCTCTTCAAATTAGCTATGATACCATGTTAATTTTAGAGATGCTATTAAGTTATTTTCAATTTACTATACAATGATAACATAAGAAGAATCACTAAAAGAAACACAATCACAAGGTACACAACATTTATCCTGGGAAACCCTTGTGGGGGAGAAAACCCAACAAAAACTTCCTTAATATAGATTTCCAATACAATGCCAAGATAATAAACCAAACACAAGAGAATATCCAACACTGAGCAATGCGCCTCTCTCTTCCTTCTTCTCCCAACTACAATTCTCCAAAATTGCACACTTTATGAGTGAATGAGTGAGTGATCAAATGAGGCACTAGCCTCCTTTATTTATACTAGCTGGCAGGCATTGAAAAGGTGTCTCTACACTGGGCATGGTCGACTTCTCTTATTAGTGGTTAAAACCACTTTAATTAGGCATGGGGGATGACTTCTTAATTAGCATAATATAATTAGGGTTTGACCAATCCAAAAAAGGGGACATGGTCAAGTACAAAGCCCGACATGATCAATCCACAAAAGGGGACTGATCTAATGAATAATAAATCAATAATAAATAGAATACTCTTTTTAATTACAATATTTAAACATGAATTTGCATGGCAGACAAGTCCATGATTTTGACTTGTCTTTAATTCGACAAGTAGGTCCCACTAGGATCCGTGACTGATATTTTATCTCACGTTCCTACTGATCAACAATTTTCTCTCAATCTACTGACCTCATATCTATTGGCACTCACCTCTGAATCCAAATCTGTCATCTTCTGATGAATGGATGAGATCCAACAACAATATCTAGATCTGACGATCTAGATTGTGGTCATACCTTTTAGAACTCCAACTTTGTCCGAGACCACTCATGTCTATATACCACCCCTTAAATGACACATGTCACCCCAGAGAATATGATGGCTATCAAATTTCCATTCCATGTCATCATGACATCATCGTTCCTTTTTTCTTCACTTAACTAGGATTTAGGAAAATCTATGGTGGGAATCAATCCTCGCTTGTAGATAGATTGATGAATCTTTTCAATCCTTACATATTTTTCTTCCTCGATACTTCCTAGCTTGACTTCCACTTCACTGACTTTCTATTCCCCAATGACGATGCTTATAGCATCAACTGTTCAGATCTTGCTGAGACCTTTCCTGAAATATCGACGATCCTCGTTCTGTCATCAAGACTCCATTGTTGTCATCACAATTTATAAAAGTATTGTCACTCATTCGTTCAATAAGATAATGCATTCCCGACGAAAGGCTGAGATCCACTTACCTTTTTGAATCAACGACTATGAGCTCTTCTGATTCAACACAGGATTTTCCCACTGGCTTAAGGTTTTGACTTCATAACTTATACATTTTCAGGATTTCTTCAAGGTTTCTAACGGGTCTTCAAGAGTCTATACAACACTCTAAGATCATTACATGTCTGTCAATCTCATTAGAAATGAGATTCTTGCATATCTTGCAAGATTTACACAAAAACATCACAACTGCATCAGGACTTAAGCCCTCCATTCCTCACGGGAAATATCTTTGGCCATCGAGACATTCACTTCACTTGTTAAAAGATGTTTGTGTCCATGTCCTGCAAAATCTCCTCTAAATATACAAGGTTTCTAAGGACACAGACTGTCTATACTGGCTTAATATCACAATTGACTGGTTAAACATTAATAATAAAAACATATCCTAGTCATTCAAAGGTTCCATTCATTGATTACAAGAATTTATATTTCCCATTAGCTCAGACAATGTATAAATTCATCATTCACACACAATTTAAACAAATCAAGCTATGCACTTATCTGAACAAGAAAATGCCAACACCAATTGACTAAGAGAGGACGCCTTTCCTCCCAAACTTAGTCTATATTGTAGAGTTCATTCCTATAGTACACCATCCGTGTGCCAAGACATGATACCATAATGTGAATTATTTAGCTGGATTCCAAACTTGAGATGATCCAAGAAGGTTACTCTCATTCCTTCTCTCACAAAAACTTAAGTTTCCCCCTTCCCGTTGAGCTCGAGAACTCTACATTTTTATCATATGTTTTCTCAACTAGATTTCCTCTGCACAAGGGAGTCCCTTCTTTTCTAAATAGTCCCTCAATGACCTCCCCTTACCAATGTCAGTTACTATATAGTAAGAACCAAGTTGTAGCCCATTATCTCTCTAGTATGGATTTGGGTCTTGTCTATTTTGGGGTGATCAATCTCAACTGGGAAAATATTACTATTTTCCTCAAAGAAATCTCTCCATTCTCTTTTCTTCTTGACTCATTCACTCGAACACCTATGTTCTCAACACCTGTTTCTCTATGTGTTTTCTGCTCACATGTTCTCTCTCGAGTTAATTCTTCTCCATTTTTTTGTGCGTGCATGCACCCTCCTCTTCTTATGTATTTTGTTGGTCATCTCTTGGTATGGTGGTGTTTTTACACCTTTGACCTATTTCTCCTCCAATCATCTTGGTATTCCCATGGTCCTTCTACAAACACAACCGATAGTTTGCAATTCCCATTCTGAAGGGGCAATTTCGTGACATCCTATTGTCAGGCCTGTTATCCCCATTTTGTGGATAACTAAGGAGATGATGTCTTGAGGCCCTCAGGTTGCATATATAGAGTGCCAAGAGACCACATGACCAATAATACCCTTTTGCACAGATGGAAAACCCACTCACCACCACAAATGGTCACAAGTTTGAGATGGCATCCACCACACCATATGGCTTCAGAAAGGCAATGGGCCTTTCTCCATGAGGTACAAGTCAGTATTATGGTGAGAATCATTTCAATATTTAAGCCATTTGATTATGTTGTATCTTAGATTTATTTAGATTTCATGATATGTGCTTGGACATTATGCCTTTTTCCATACTTCACCTTGGTGGTTGACATTGTTCCCTAGTAAGTGGTTTTCCTTGGGGATGAGTTTGGTACTAGGAACTCCATTAATGATCCATCGTAATGTTCCCGACCATGCTTACCACTTTCCATTATTATTCCCATCCATTTCCTCATCTCTTGGGATTTTAGGGTATATTGACCCAAGAAGGGGTTGTCCCTCATCTATGGGAAGAAGGGGACAAAGGCCCATAGGGTTTGGTATTGGGTAAAAGATAAAATCCTTATATAAACCTTCCAAATGCTTCACCCATGGATCACTAACAAAATAAATGAAACACTTATCTTTGAATAAAGGGGATCCATAATATAATAAAGAATGTTTAAACGATTAAGTTGAAGGATAGGGGGTCTCATCACGAGCTAACCTATCATATCCATAGATATCTAGTGGTATGACATTGTCATCATCTGGTCACCAAAATAGGGCAATGACTCTCAGTTGCATGGCTGAGAGAAAGGGGGTCTCATCACAAGCCAATATTCTCATTTCCACTAGGTGTTTGTGGGTGACATTGCTATCATCTGGTCACCACGCCAGGGCAGTGAAATTCAATCTCTCCTTATGATATTATGAAAGAAAATTAAAATAAAGAAAGATAAAAGGCAATTGATGGGCTTAGAAAAAATGCATTGCGGATGAAGGTACCACACACCATCTACAAAGGCACCCATGAATGAGACACTACAACCCCATGTATGTCATGAGCCCTATGCCCATTGAGTATTGAACCCTACCACTTCATCCACTTTACATGGCTTAGAGAGGGATCTCTTGGAATCTCCCCTTGACCTAGGGAAAGACCTACCTAATAGGACACTTCGTCAACCCTCTCATATTTAAGCTTGACAAGTTGCATAGTGTCTTTGAGTTGTTAATTCTTTGATATAGTGATATATGATATCCATTTACCTCTATTCACTTACCTTTCCCAACCAATCCATTATTCCATCACTTGACCTTCCGGGGGACTTCTCCTTACACTTCCCTTCATCCTTATCATTCCCCCTAGGATCTCCGAGATCGCCTCCCAGGAGTGACCTTAGTCAACCCCCAAGTGCGGGAACTACATCGACGTGACATTGGGTGTAGGATTCCCAAGTTGTAGCACTTGATTTTGTGGTTGTGTCAGGATTTTCCCAACCTACAACTTGTGCTATAACAAAGCCATTCATTGGCCCTTTCCTCCTTCAAGAGACCAATATGTCAACATCCATTAAAAAATTCAACCACTTCCCTGGCCTTCCATAACTTCTCACATGGCTCCACTCATATCTGGTACACTGGAAGGTGTGTGTTTATGCTTAAAAAGAATAGTTTATCTTGTGAAAAAATCTTCATGTTTTCTTCATAAAAACAACTCAACTCCACCTCACCCAATCACTTAATCAGTCCTTGCTTCATCAATTCCCACTTGTGTATCATGGCCATTACTTTTCAAGGTTGTTCCCTCTCAGTCAATGATTTTTTTTTGTGTTTTTATTAAATCAAAACATGATTACATGCTTCATAAACATTATTACATGAAGTCTTAGCATAATTACAATCTTGGGGAAAACATGGTGTTATGGGTAGACCCTCTAAACGATACTCTCCTTCATTGTATTATTTATTGTTGACCGATTCTGGTGAACCATAAAGCTATGAAGAGACAATGTAGGTAGACACTAAAAACAAGTGGGAGCAAGGCATGAAAGATGAAATGGACTCCTTGGTAAATAACTAGACTTGAGACTTGGTTCAGTTTCCTATAGGAAAAAGAGCATTGTAGAATAAATGGGTTTACAGGTTGAAGGAAGAAGATGGAGGCAAAAAATAGTACAAGGCCATACTTGTTGTAAAGGGGTTTGCATAGAAGAAAGGTATATATTTTGATGAAATATTTTCTCCTAATTTTAAAATGACTTCAATTAGGACTATTTTAAGTCTTGTAGTAGTATAAGATTTGCATATTAAACAGTTAGATGTAAAACAACTTTTCTCCTTGGGGATTTGGAGGAAGATATTTATATGCAACAATCACAAGGGTATGAGGTCAAAGAGAAAGAGAATTTGGTATGCAGGTTGAGCTTGTATGGCCTAAAGCAACCTCCAAGGGAGTGATATTTGAAATTTGACAAGTTTATGAGAGAAAAAGCTTATAGTAGATGTCATTCTGATCACTTTGTTTATTTTAAGAGGCTAGAAAATGGAAGCTATAATATCTTGCTATCGTATGTAGATGACATGATCATTGTGTTAATGTTTAAGCCATTATTATAGTTCTTTTCATTTCATTAGATAACAATAGCATAATCCAAGATCACTGAGAAATACACAATCACAAGAGACACAACATTTATCCTGGGAAACCCTCTAGGGGAAGAAAACCCAAC
>SNQJ01S0161151.1:0-21626 GCA_010110895.2 Picea sitchensis | reverse complement strand
ATCAAACATGACACATACCATGATACCTTGGACCAATTACCTCATGGAGCAAGAGTCTCCTCTAATGCAAGTCCAAGCCGATGGTGATGGAAGCTGCTGCTGCTGACAGGACAAGTCTGGCGAAGAAGAAGAAGGATGGGCCCTCTAGGGCCATGCGTAGGTCAATCCTGCTCTCGGTACTTCATGTCTAGGACCTGTGGGCCTCGAGACATGATCTCCTAGTTATCCCTAGATATTGGGGATAACAAACCTCATTTAGTAACTAGGGTCTACCCCCCTTGGCTTCCCTAGGAGTTAGCCTAGACGAAAGAGGTTCAATTCAAAGTGAGAGCGTGGACTTTGAACCTAGGCATTGTGCCTCTGAGGACACACTAAGTGAGCAGGACTTAGTTCACGTTTGCAAGTGTGTATAAGGACGACAACACATGCCTTATTATTTGTCTATATAATTTGTTAGTACCTTTTTTCTTTCCCAGCATAATACCATTTTTCTTTTCTTCTTTCCCCCTTTGGGCGCTTTTTTTAATTATATGAGAATAGTTGGTGTAATTTTATGGTCACAATGTTGCTCGTCTCGTTTTGGATGAAGGATTAAGAGTCTACCCGTGACTTCACAAGACTAGGAGTTTACTCAACAAATAAAGGATATATGTATATATAAGCGTAATTTTTGGGGCTTCAAGGTTCTCCAAAATGCCATCAATCTCAATGTCATCCAAAGGAAACAACAACAATGCAGGACTGCGTGGGGCACAAGTTTTCATACAAGCATAATTTTTGGGGCTTCAAGGTTGTCCAAAATGTCTTCAATCTCAATGTCATCCAAAGGAAACATCAACAATGCAGGACTGTGCCAAATCTGTTTCCTTTTGGCTGACGAGTGAATTGGTTTCTTTATCAACTTCATTTTTGTAATTACAAGCGTTGAAACTATTTTAGAATTTTTATTCCTACATATAAATGCGAAATCACTATGCATAAAATCTGTGATATGAAAATGCCATAATTTTTTTTTTGAAGGAGAACTTCTAGAGGAAAATTCATAGATTGTATTCTTAGTAAACCCGTTTATCTAGTTTCCATAGATCAGTGCGCTTCATCCAAGGGGAAATCAAATAGGGTACCTATTAGCATGAAACTAGCGAAATGCCTAGCAACATTAGTGACAATTGGTTGNCGTTGAAACTATTTTAGAATTTTTATTCCTACATATAAATGCGAAATCACTATGCATAAAATCTGTGATATGAAAATGCCATAATTTTTTTTTTGAAGGAGAACTTCTAGAGGAAAATTCATAGATTGTATTCTTAGTAAACCTGTTTATCTAGTTTCCATAGATCAGTGCGCTTCATCCAAGGGGAAATCAAATAGGGTACCTATTAGCATGAAACTAGCGAAATGCCTAGCAACATTAGTGACAATTGGTTGAGTTGACCCCTTGGGTTATGAAAATGCCACATGCATGCAATATATTAGCCAAATGCTTAGCAACATTGGTGACAGTCAATAGCAACATTGGTGACAATCAATTGACCTAACCCCTTGGGCTATCGAATGCAATACACACACAATTTGTACCCTAGCTACCTTAGGAAGGTGTTAAAATTCTTTGTGAAACAAACAAACTTGAACAAAATCAGATTCTTTTAGGTTTATATGGATACAAACAATTTGACATGGTTAGACTTGCTCAGGTTTCCACAATCTCATTTGGATTAATCGGTTCTATTCTACCCTTGATGGATCTTGGCTAGTTCTAGTTTGATTCAAGTTAGCTTTATCTAGAGTCAAATTGTTGCTTTCCTGGTCCAAAATAGATTAATATATATTTATTTCATTCTTGGCTATGTATTGAGTGGAAAGATGTTATGGGCTTATTGAGGCTATCTCAACATAGAGCTTGGATATGTCGATTCCAGTGCTGGAACATTTGAGGCTTATTGGGATAGCTTTTATTGTATTTGCATTTAATTTTTGAGACTAATAAGTGCAAGACACAATCTTTTGTTTTTGATTGGAGTTTTTCTTAGTTTTCTCCAACGTGAATCATGTGTCCAAGGTGTCTTATGGTGTGTTCCATTCTTATTTATCAATCAAAGAATACAATGACGTGTTTTAAATTTTGTTAAAGCTTATGCATGAGTATAGTCTCATTATATTTGCAAAACGTTTCATAGAAGAAGTTAAATATTAGTAAGCTATGTTGAGAGCACTGTACATTGGAATATTCAAGGCAATTTACAAAGCATTTTTGGCAAAATCAAATGCTTCTTACTTCATTAGTACTAATACTAACATGCTTTTATATTATGATAAACTCTTGGATCAAAATGGCTTGCTTGAATTGGGTTTTGAACTAACATGCTTTTATATTATGATAAATTCTTGGATCAACATGGCTTGCTTGAATTGGGTTTTGAAAGTTAAAAGAGGTAGGTAACTATGTGGGTCTTGGTGTTTTTTTAATGAGTAGTGAAAACATATTTTTGTGTATTTTTTGCAACATTATGAGTGCCTAGTTATTTTTAATTGTAGTCATGGGAGAAATTCTATTTTTGTTTAGTATATTGTAGACTTCTTAGAAAGCTAAATATCCTTTTATTGGGAGATTGGGCACAACATTTTATTAATATGCAATATACAAATAGGATAATTTATCACCTACAATAAATGAAGTAGCCTCTCCCTACTTAAGCGAGTAAGGAACTTGCTTTGGTTCCAACTTTTGAGCCAACATATTTCCTAAAAATGTTTATCCTTGTTTATCATTGCATAGCTAACTTTGTTGTAAAAGTTCTTAGTTCTAACTTTGTTATAAACGTTAGTTCTCTTGAACGGATTTGGATCAATTACCTCGTGAGAGGTTGCATGACATTGCTTTTTCCATAATAAAGAAACTTTTGTTGGTCTAATCCCAACCCACATCCTTTTCACTTGTTGTATCATCCACTTATCCCCAAAGTGGAGCCCTTACTAATGTGGAGGGAAAACAAAAAGAATAATATACTCAACAACAATCTACACCCAAAAAACTCTAGTAACTTTGTAGTTCTACAAAACATGCTTAAACCATTTTCTCTATGGAAAATAATGCGTCATCCAATGTAAAAGTGGTATGATGTGGTTAGTCCTTAATCACCACATTGTTGTGACGCATTGACCAATCAAACACTTGACAATAGTGTAATGAGTATGAGTCTTTAAATGAAGGCCCCTTGATTTAAGGTCTTTGGTTCTCCTAGTTTGTTGTAGTTATCGGTCCTTGATCATATCTTGTTGCATAGCTATTCCATGATTTTGGGTTGAAAAAATGCTAGTGATTTTGCCATCTTCTTTGGAGTTGATGATTTTGTTCTATACTTTTTTGACTTCGTAATAAACTTTCCTAGTAATGAGGATGTTGATATTTTTTCGCTTTTGATGGTTCTCCATCGCCTTTGATAGTTCTCTTTCACCTTTGACCAACCTTGTGCCCATCTACCTTTCTAGTATAGGAAAATGTTCTAGCCCTTGTGTTTGATCTTCGATTGTATTTGCCTAGGAGATAGAGAGAGAACAACCCCAAAAAAGAAAGAACACGATAATTGATCGGTGCGAAGGTATTTGGTTCTCCCAATTTGTTGTTGTTAACGACCCTTGATAATATATTGCCAGAAAACTATTCCTTGACTTTTAGGTCCAAAAATGCTAGTGATTTTGCTATCATCTTTGGAATTGAGGATTTTGTTCTATACTCTCTTGTCTTTGTAGTAAACGTTCCTAGTATCGAAGATGTCTATATGGTTTGACTTTTGATGATTCTGAGTCGCCTTAGACAATTCTCTTTCACCTTTGACCAACCTTGTGCTCCTCTACCCTTTTGTTGTAGATAAATGTTTAGCCTTTGTGTTTGATTTTTTATTGTGTTTGCCAGGCAGGTGGACAGAGAACAACTTGGGAAAGAAGGGCACAATACTATGATAGGTTCCCACAAGCAATTCACTTTTATTTGATGATGAATGGTTCACTTCAAAGTAAGAATTACAAATGAGAGTGGGTGTATACATACCTAATTGAAAGATATGACAGTTTCCCCAGTGGTGGTATGGGGCTCTGTTAACCCCTATATTTTCACCCTTGAAAGTCTTGAGGAGACATAGGAGTGTCTTGAGTCTTCTTATGTCTTGTCTCCTCATCTCTTGTCATTCAGTCTTGCACTTTGAGTCAATTGCCCCGCATCCAACATAGGGATATGGTACCTAGTTTTGTCATCTTGATCTTATTGAGTTATCACTTTGTGCTGAGGGAAGAGAGACATCATTGCTCTTCTTTTCAACATGTCATCTTGTATTGACTTCGACACATTATCTACAGATGACTCAGAAGTAGAGCACCTTAGTAGTCGTTAGCCTCATTGACATTTATTTCGCATTCGGCAAGGCTGAGCATCATTGGGCCTTGATTGGATGATCCTTGTCACTGTTCGACTTCATAACATCTTTCACAGTGTTAGGTTGGGCTCGTACCTTATGACCCATTGACATTATTGGTGGTGTTCCTTTGCACTTCATAGGTGTTTACATTATTGACATTTGATGAAGTAACTTGCTCCCTTGTGTCGACATAAGCACATTTACCGCAGGGAGGAGTGTACATCATTGGGTGGTAGCAGATAATAGATTTGGATGAGACCCCTTGGTATTCAGTTTTCAGTGGGAGGATTATATTTTTAACTCCATAGCCCATTGGATAGGCTTTGGTACTACATGTCAGATTAGAGGTTCTTCCACACCGTTACAATGGTATTTTGGGACACATTCCTTAGTTCATAGAGCATCATTGGTACATCTTACAGAGTTCCCACATGGCATCAATTTGATTATATGGACACAAAGATTCTTATGGTTCTCGATATCCCACAGGGGGATCCCATCCCCTTGAGTTGCCATTGTTAACCAATAGATTTTCACCCTTGAAAGTCTTGAGGGTTAAGAACCAACATGTAACACTTTGGTTCGCATACTGAGATTTTCCTAGGGTTTTAGCACTTATGTTGAGCAGGAGGTTGGTTCACACACGAGACAGGTACATGATCAACACATGGTTACTTAGTTCAGAGTCACAGTCTACTTGATTTCCATGCATTTTTGAGAGAGAGATGTATACACAGAAGTGTTGCTAAATTTTGGAGACACGGTTTGAGTGGGTCTCTTGACAGTTTGAGGTTTGAGACACGGGTTTGGAGTGGGGTCTTGACAGCTTTGAGGGAAATTTCGAAAGACACACTATGAGTCCCTATGGTGATTCTGAGTCCATGACATCTCTTTTTGTGCGACGTGTACAAAATATCTATTTTAACAGTAGTTTCCTGGTTTCTAGGGTCCCAAATTTATTTCGAGCGAATATTGATCCTTAAGACATAGTTTTTTGGACCTTTTCCGGGACGATATGGCCTAGATTGCTATTTTTAGAAGGTCGAGCACCATGGATTGCATGTTGGTTTTGATCGCATATTCGAATCCCTTGCGGAAAGACAAGATCAATGAGTATAAAGTCAAGGGCATTCAAACAACTTTCTATTTTAGCAAGTTGAGATACATCGGGCTTTGCATGTCGATTTTGATTTCGATTTAGATTCCTCTTTATGGAAAATTGAATTCAACGAAAGCACATCATGACATGCTAGGACCCCTATATTTTTAGTGACACATGATGGTGTCACTACCATGCAGAGTGCATTTAGGAAAAGCCTAATTCACAAGCTCAAAATTTTGGGACCAAATGGATATTTTTAGCGCTATATTTAGCAGTGTGTCCACCATCGTCCATGCTACAAGTGGCAATCCCTCCAGGTCGCTCATGTGGCGTTGATGGCATCCACCTAGGCTAGGGCACATACTCCTAAAATTGGAGCATATGATAACTAATTTATGATGGAAGGAGAGGTCGCATGAGTTTCCTAAAAATATCTCCCTATGCACTCATGTGCCCACTCTAAAATTAGACTCTATTTTTACCCCTTCATGCATCCTCCTCTCTGAGATATGTTTTAGCTAAGGCTGAGGCCTTGCCTTGGCTTATTTCGCTCTGCCTTGGCAGAGTAACATAGTATCTCTCTTTCTGGGCCTAGTGGTTCTCTTTGAGCAAAGTAGTCATTGTATCGGTTGTAGTCTTGTCAAGTGTGGTGCAATCAACTTTCTTGGAAGCTTTATCAATAAACAAGTGTGTGTTTTTCATTCAAACCTCTTTTCTTAGCAATATTATGGCAAATTTGTAATTTGATATGTCATTTCTGGAATCAATTTATCATGGTTAATTTTGATTATTTTGAATAGTTTTCATCTTCTTTCCAGCCTATCTTCATTGTGCTAACTCGCAAGTTCCCTCTCCAAGTGTGGCAGATCGATTTTGACTGCTTTGACTGCTTACACTGCCCAAGACAAAACAATTCCACTCATTTTTTAGTTTTAACGATAAACCAAACCTTGTATTCAACTAACATGTATGCTTTCAGTGTGCTTTGGGACTCCCCCCAGAGGCTAGTGATCACTAGCCCAAATGGAGAGGGGTCAAGCTCGTGACAATTTGGGGTTTTACTCATTTAATTAGCCAAGTTTTCATCACTACAATAACAGGTTATATCAGCTCAAATAGAGGGTGAAAAAGTGTGCTAAAAAACGGGCATTGTTGTCGGGGAACGCAAGCCTTGGTGACAACGACATTGGTGAGTTTTTACTTCAATTAATTTATTCTAAACCACCTAGCTTAATTCCACATGGGGCTTACACTAGAAGATCTTTCGGCTTTGATTCCCTCACAAGGTCAAGTTCAGAGCATCAACTAACTTTAATATTTTTTTCAACTTTGAACTGAATTTCTTTTCTTTCAAGAACCTTCTCAAATTTGGTAAGCATCGAGTTCTTAGGTGTTATTTTCTCGACCCAGCACTATGGCTAGTGTACTTCTACATCTTGACAATGATGGTTCCTGAACAACTTGATCCAATACAATTATAGCAACAAGAGCCACTATTGGTTCAACCAAAGGATGATGCCCCTTACACTTTGCCTACGATTCTGCATCCAAAGATTGTTATTCAAGATTCAAAGATTGATCAGAGCATGGATATTAGAGTTCACCATGACCAAGTTGAGCTCAAAATGATGGAGATATTTCAACAAGTAGATTCCAAGAGTTCCAGCTCTCATGCATTCATGCTTATTACTATTGAAATACCATGCTCTAAGTCCCAACCAACCTTTAGTCAACTGACACTCTTTCGGGCTATGGTTTCACCAACAAGTACTTCAAGGCGACTTTGGGTAATATGAGATTTCATGGTTGGTCCCCTTGGAAGGTTGACCGTACAAACCTTTATTAGTCGGATTGATCATCCTGGCTGTACGGTTCAATTGGTCCCTTGAGCATGATGACGAATTATGGTAGCTGAGGTAAAATTTTGGTAGTTGTCTTCCTTTCAACATTGTCTTTCTGCCTTTCTCTTTCTTGCTATTTTTTGTAGTTTTAGGGACAACAATTTACCATTTCCTTTGTAGTGTCTTTCCTTTCATTTATTTGCTTTACCATTTGTTTAAGTGTCGCTGATTTTTGCCATTTATATCAGCATGTGGTCGAGTATTGTGTGTCTTTCCTTTTTTGAATAAATGGTTGTCCATAAAAGTTATTCCTGGGTCAAAATTTCAATTTCCATCTTTTCACATGCCGAGCCTTTGTGTCTACCATTAGAGTGAGCCTAGATGGGGGTTCCATTTTTCATTGTTCCCAAAGAATTTAGCCTTTAGGAATGGCTTTTTGAGGAGACATACGAGTGTCTTGAGTCAACTTATGTCTCGTCTCCTCATCTCTTATCATTCAACATTCCGCTTTGAGTCAGTTGTTCCCCATCCAGCATAGGGATATGAAATTTGGTTTTATTATTGATCTTCTCTTTGAGTTATCACTTTCAAAATCGAGGGAAGAGATACACTCTTCTTTTCAATGTGTCATCTTTATCGTGACTTCAACACATTATCTACAAATAACCTAGAAGTAGATCACCTTAGTATCCATTAGCCTCAATATGCTATTTCACATCCTGGACATATTGTATTATCATTATCTTTGATTGAATGGGATTCTCACAATTATCTCACTTCTCGTAACATCTCTTTTCATGTTGTTAGGTTGTGTTTCTCGTACCTTTAGGACCCACTACATTATTGGTGTGGTGTTCCCTTCGCGACTTCACATGTGTTTACATTATTGACATTTGATGAAGTGACTCTCTCCATTGACATCCTACGAAGTGATTCTTGCCCCTTGTGTCTCTAGGACATCAACACATTTGCTGAAGGGAGGAGTGTACATGTTGAGTGGTAGTATGTAGCAGATTTGGATGAGACCCCCTGGTCTTCTCGGCCAAATGGGAGGATTATATATTTTGACCCCATGGCCCATTGGACATGCTTTGGTACTACAAGTCATATTACATGTTGTTCTTCCACATAGTTACAAGGGTATTTTGGTACACATTACTCAGTTCACAGAGCATCATTGGTACATCTTACAAAGCTCATAGGGAATTAGCTTGATTATATGGACAACATTCTGGTTGGTTCTGACATCCCACTGTGGGATCCCGGTCCCCTTGATTCAACTAATTGTTAACCCCTAGATTTTTACCTTCGAAAATTTTGAGGGTTAAGATCCAACATGCAACACTTCAGTTGGGATACTGAGTTTTTTCCCAGGTTTTTAGCGCTTATGTTGAGAAGGATGTTGGTTCACACACAAAGTAGGTACATGATTAGTACAAGGTTACTTACTTTAGAGTTGTTAAGTTTTAAGCTATTATTAGAGTTCTTTGCATTTCACTAGATAACAATAGAACAAGATAGGATCACTTAGAAATACACAATCACTAGAGGTTTTACATCATTTATCCTGTGAAACCCTCATGGAGAAGAAAACTCAACAAAACTTCGCTATTATAGATAGCCAATACAATGCCAAGAGATAACTCAAACAAATACAGAAAAGTCCCTCCCCAAGAATGCACCTCTCTCTCTCTCTCTTCTCTCCAATCCAGAGTCTCGAACTTGTTTCTCAATGAACAAGTGAGTGTGTATGTCTAAGTGAGGCACTAACATCCTTATTTATACAACTCGGCACGCAGGGATCTAAGGTGTCTCTTCAATCGGCAAAATGACTTCTTTTCTCGATGGGTTATAACAATTTTAATATATTCCGTGGCCTCTTTAATATATTTTGGGGCCAATTTTATTATTCTTTCCTATTACAATTATGGTAAGGTTTTTGGACCAATCTCGCAAAAGTAGATTTGGTATTTACACAGTCACATGACTGAACCGCATTAGGGGTGGATCTAATGAATAATACAACAATAATAGTTAGAATACAATTCGCGCTACATTATTTCAAATACCCTCTTAACAAGAAGGGTATTCTACAAACAACATCTAAGCAGAGAGAGGACAACATCATCAAATAACATCGTGGGTGAGAGGGGACAACATCATCAATATCATCTTTGGAACACTGACTGGCATTCTATAAATCAACATAAGTTTTTCTCATCGGAAACATCACCATTCCTAATGGAACAGAAATCATCATCTGCGACTGGCCATGGGATTAGTATAAAACTAATACATCATCATCACAACATGAGGCTGGCTCTTCATCATAATAATTTAGGTCGGGTTTCATCATCACAACATCGGTATCGACATTACTACACAACAATTAAGCCGGAATCACAACACAAAAATTGCCGGAAACACAATACTAGACTGGATTTATGTCACAACAATTAAGCCGGAAGCAATGCATTAGGTTGGTATATCTCAACACAACAATTAAGCCGGAAACACGGTACTAGATTGACTTTATGTCACAACAATTAAGCCGGAAGTACGCATTCAGGGATGGTATCTCAACACAATTAAGATGGAAACAGTACTAGACTGGATTTTACGCCACAAACAACAAGATGGAAGCACAGCACTAGGTTGACATTCAACACAACAATTACCGGAAACACAAAATAATCGCTTTACGTCACAAAAATTAAGCCGGAAGCACAGTACTAGGATGGCACATCATCACAACGATTAAGCTGGAAGCATTGTACTAGATATATCTCAACACATCAACTAGACTTGTTTTACGTCATAGCAGTTATGTTGGAAGCATAGTACTAGGTTGTCATATCTCAACACAACACTACTCCCTTCGGGAGTATCCTTGATCATACCAGTTTGTCTCGGAAGTGCTCAAACTTTACATGAGATAGAGGCTTATTCAACACATCAACAACTTGTTCATCCACGCAATATCTTGGAGCTTTATGGCTCCTCTCTCTAATCTGCCGCCGTATGTAATGGAATAATTCATTTAAGAAAGCTTTCTACATCTATCCTGGTGTAACTTCCACTTCATCTTTTAGCCGTATACAGGATGGTTCTGATCCAAGTGTATATGGCTACATGAGCGAATGTCTCTTCAGTCAATGCCTTCCTTTGAGAAAATCCACGAAAGTGACAAATCTTTCTTTATACTTCTACCACTTCCATAAACAATATGTTTTATTTTGAAGAGCCATTTGAAGATATCGTGATCCTTGTTGTCCTTTGTTCTGGGAACTATTTCTCATACAACATTATTTATTATGGATTGCATTCTTCATGCAGACCGGCCCCATTCTTCCTAATGGATTCTTCAAAGGTAGGCTCCTTTTCTAGGAGATCACATCAAATCCATATAACTAGAGAATGGCTTGTGTTTCTTCTAATTGCCCCATGGTTGCTTCTGGAACACCATACCTCTCCATCTTGAATAAGTTCTAGCCTGGGCATTAAAGCTTCTTATGGATATCACTATCCGAGGAGGTTCTTGAAATTCTACTATATCATTATCTTCTAGAATTTTCCTCATCAAGAGTAGTTACTTAATTTCTCATCGGTTCTCAAGTAAACTCTCAAAGGCATGCTAAGCAGAGCTGTGTCTCTTCTCATATAATTTCTCGTGGCATCTTCTTTGATTTCTTTGAGACCGTGCATCTTCATCAAGGTTACATCCCTGAGGATCTCAATGTGATGGTGACTTTGTATATAAATTCCGAAGGCCTTGGAGACATCACAAGATCCCACAAATATTCCCTTCTCGAGGGGATCCAACTTGTTTCTCTTCGAATATGTATAAATATTGGGCAGCCATATATTTTGAGATGGTTTACCTTTGGCTTCTTTCTGGTGAGCATTTTTTTCGGGGTCTTGAACCCAAGTAGGGACAATCGGTTTTGTACATATAATGTTGTCATCACTGCTTCTAATCATAGTGTCATTGAAGATCATGGATCATGGATCATGGTCTCACTGCTTCCATTATCGCTCTATTCTTTCTTTCTTCCACAATCGCTTTGTTGAGGGATTATAGGGAGTGGTGAGCTCCCCTTCTTGATCTTGACATCTCTTTGCAGAAGTTCACAAACTCTTTGAGGTGTATTCTCCATTATCCGACCGGTATCTTGATCTTTCTTTTGTAAAGATTATCTATCAAGGCTTTGAATCTTGAATTTATCAACACTTCATCTTTTGATTTCAAAAGTACACCCAGGTCTTACGAGCACACCATCAATAAAAGATACATAGTGCATACATCCATCAGATGTAGGATGATGGCATTTGGCCACATACATCTTAATGAATTATTTCTAGGACTCCTTATTCTTTGATGTCTCCCTTCGGAAAAGGGTTCTTTATGTTATTCCCTTGTGCATTATCCATTGCATTGAATAACCTTCATGGTCAACCTTTGAGTTCTCAGACCTCATGGAATGCTTTACATACCGCATGGTAGCCACTTTGTAGTTGATGTGTGGTAATCTTCTACGCCAAAGTTCACATGGATTCTCACTTGAGTGGGTCATGGCTGCTTCTGAGTGACTCTTTAGCTTATGCGAGCCACCTCTTCTTTTCCAATGACGATTGTCTCTTTCAAGGTTTCTCCTTTAGCCCACATAAGAACTTTCCATCTATAAAGTGGTTCCTGTTTCCTCATTTCTAAAGCTGATATGGAGAGTAGGTTCTTTGTCAAACTCGGTACATAGAGTATGTCCCTTTCATCTTCATTGAATTCTGAATTGCTCGTAGTTTGATTCTCCCACTTCCTTGATAGGGTATTGATAATCATCTCCAAGTGTCAATTTATGAGAAAAATTATTTTCTAAAATAAAGAGAGAGAATATCTCTCAATCTGCCAGTGTGCTTGAGGTACCACTATCAATGAGCTGCTGTCCCTTCCTGTGTTAATGATCCCGAGAGGGTCTAGGATTAAGACATAGTAATTTAATTTTGTCTCTTAACATCTTTGCGTAAGTGGCTCTTCATCTCTCAAATCATACATGATAGTCTCTCATTTTCCTCTTGTATTCTTTTCTCACCGGGTCGGATGTAACATCTCACACATAACCGCATCTTGTCACACGGTAGCATTGACAAATGCTAATCTCTCTTTCCTTTCGCTTGTCCCTTTGTTTTGGGAAATATCTTTATTGAGATTTGTCTTTGGGGTGACTCTCTTTATGAGTTTTATTTCTCTCAAGTAAGACTTCCTTCCTTCCTCCTTTAGTGTGAGTAGATGGGCTGATCTTCATCTCTCAGCAGCCTCCTGTTAGCTACTTCCTGTTTCTCTCGAATACTCTTCCTCCCATAGACCACACCCTTAGTTTCCATTCTTGCACAAATCGTTTGATGAATGCATCCCAAGGTCTTGTGAGACCACATGGCCCATTATAAGTTCGTTTTCATTTATAGTATCTCCGATCGCTTCTAGTTGTTCTTTGAATTGGGATATTCTCGAGAAATATTCTTTGGACGGATCTCTCATATCCTTGCATTCTTTGAGTCAGAGTTCTTAGATCTATCTCCGGGTTTATGTTCGGACCCTTCATATAGTATTGCATCAAACATTTTCAGAGTCTTTGATAATACATATGGGATCAGGTGGTCTTGATTGAATTTGCAATGATTCTTTTGGCCCTTATCGTTTCCTTTTGATGTTTTGCTTTGTCTACAGCATTGTCGGGTTCCGACACTTCTTCTTTGACGACACATAGGGCCATTCTTCAAGAATGAGTCCAATCCTATATCAGCACGGAAGTTTTCCCCCACCTTCCAACTTGTCGTACCTTAGTGTTTGGCGGGACATTTTTGCCCGGAGCTAGAAACGGACTACAAAAATGAAAATGCTCAAAAAATCAAAATTCCCAACTTCCTGTGAGGGCGCTGGCAGGTAGTAGCTCGGCCGTGTATTTGATATGAGAAACCCAACTCTTTACCCTCCAAACCTATTCACGGATTTCTAGACTGGTGTGCTTCTTTGTTTTCTGCACTTCATACTTCCTCGTACGCACTGGTTTTCTAGTACTTTGTTAAACTAGGGTTTAACTTTCCAGAATATCTAGCCACTAAAAAGTTGCAATGAGGATGCCAAAGAGATCCCTGAGGAAGGACACACACCTTCTAGATGGTTTTAGGGCTGAAATACCCCATCAACAAAAATCCCTAATTTGCATGTACTCAACAATGACGTTTTCACTTTCTCTTGTGAAAAAATGCCTTCATAGCTTAGCTCTGATACCATGTTAAGTTTTAATCTATTATTAGAATTCTTTGCATTTCACTAGATAACAATAGCATAAGATAGGATCACTTAGAAATACACAATCACAGGAGACACATCATTTATCCTGGGAAACCCTCATGTTTAGCAAACCCAACAAAACTTCCTTATTATAGATAGCCAATACAATGCCAAGAGATAACTCAAACAAATACAAAAAGTTCTCTCCCAAGAATGCCCCTCTCTCTCTCTCTCTCTCTCTCTCTCTCTCTCTTCTCCAACTGCAACTCCAAAACTTGCTTCTCAATTAACAAGTGAGTGTGTGTCTAAGTGAGGCACTAGCCTCCTTATTTATACAACTCTGGCACATGTGGACAGAGGTGTCTCTTCACTAGCAGGGTCGACTTCTTCTTCTGGGTGGTTATAACCACCTTTAATATATTATGGGGCCTCTTTAATATATTATGGGGCTGACTTCTTATTCTGCCTATTACAATTATGTTTTGACCAATCTGCAAAAGGGAATTTGGTCTTTTACAATAACCGACATGATCAATCCGCAATAGGGGATTGATCTAATGAATAATACAACAATAATAATTAGAATACACTTTGTAGTTACATTATTTCAACAAGAGTCACAGTCTACTTGATTTCCATGCATTTTTGAGAGATAGATGTATACACACAAGTGTTGCTAAATTTTAGGAGACATGGTTTGAGTGGTTCGCTTGACAATTTGAGGCAGTTCTGAGCATACAGTATGGCCCAGATTGCTATTTTTACCAGGTCGAGCACCATGGCTCGTATGTCGGTTCTGATCACATATTTGGATCCCTTGCAGGAAGACGAGATCAACGAGTATAAAGTCAAGGGCATTCAAACAACTTTCTATTTTTAGCAGGTTGAGTACCAGGGCTCGCATGCCGATTCTGATTTCGGATTCATATTCCTTGTGGAAAATCAAATTCAATGAGTATAATATCATGGACATGCGAGAAATTTCTATTTTTATAAGTGTCTATTTTTAGCAGTAGACACATGATGGTGCTCGCCCAGTCATGCCGAGCATTTGTGGAAAGTTTGGGTCAGTTTCAACAAGTTTCAGATTTTTGGGACCGGATGGATATTTTTAGCAGCTGCTATATTTAAAGGTCCAATCATCGTCCATGCAGTTCCAAGTGGAAACCTATGAGGTCGACATGTGGTAGTGATGTGGCATCCACCTAGGCTAGGGTGCATATTCCTAAAATTAGAGCATATGCTAATTAATTTATGATGGAAGGAGAGGTCGCATGAGTTTCCTAAAATTATCTCCCCCATGCACTCATGCACCCACTCTAAAATTAGACTTTATTTTTACCCCCTTCATGCATCCCTCCTCCTTGAGATATGCACCCCCTCTAGCTATATATTGGAGGCTTGCCTTGGCTTATTTCGTCGGTTCTTGCAGTAGCAACATAGTGTCTCTCTCATTCTCTTTTCTCTTTCTCTATTCTAGTGGCTCCTCTTTGAGCAAAGTAGTCATTGTATCGGTTGTAGGATTGTAAAGTGTGGTGCAATCAATTCTTTTGGAAGCTTTATCAATAAAGAAGTGTGTTTTTGTCATTCAAACCTCTTTTCTTGGCGATATTATGGTAAATTTGTAATATGATATGTCATTTTATGAACTGTTTATCATGGTTAATTTCGATCATTTTGAATAGTTTTCATCTTCTTTCCAGTCTATCTTCATTGTGCTAACCCTGTAGGTTCCCTCCAAGCGTATAAGATCGATTTTCTCACTGTTTTGGACTACTTTCACACACTGTCCACGACAAAACAACTCACAACTTTTTTAGTTTTAATGCATAAATCTTACCTTAGGTCATCCAATAAGGCGCTTTCATTGTGCCTAGGGACTCCCCCTAGATGCTAGTGAGCACTAGCCCAAACGAAGAGGGGTTTGGTCAGTGACAATTAGGGCCTTACTCCTTTAATTAGCCAAGTTTTTTACCGCTGTCATAACATGTTTATCAACTCAGATTGGAGGGTAGAAATTTGTGCTAACATGGCCACATGTAGGTCAACGCCAATTTAAAAATATAATAATGATTACAGTATAAGGTTGGTTGTGGTTGAGAGTGAAGGTTAAACCATTTTCAACATCCCTTCTTTTGTTGAATAGGGGGCCACAAAGAAATATGATGAATACAAATGAGAGTGAGTGTATGAAAACTCAATATAAGTTCAGTTGTGGCCGAAAATGAGAGTGGTTGTAAAAATACCGAATTAAATATAAGTTTTGTAGTGGTGGAAAATGAAGATTACACCCCTATTTTTAACTCCCCCCAATCTAAATAAGAGGCCATAGAGAGAAAAAATTTCATTACAAGATTCACATCCCCCTTTAGTGTTGAACATAGGCAATGTAGAGAAGACATTTGTAAGAGGCACTTGAAAAGATCTTGACGGACTATGAGTAAGAACATAAATCCAAAATGGCATCAAAGAGAAATCTCTAGAAGAGATGTAGAAAATGGAAAAATGATGCTGACATTGAAGGCGATCCACCTCGATCTGACCATTTGATCGAGGGTGACACAAAGTAATGTGGGCTAATAAGTGCCAAGAGTAGTAAAAAAAAAGTCCTTCCAAAAAATGTTGGCAAAAATAAGGAATTTGTCATTGTCTATGATATTTGGATTTCCATGAAGATTTTGAAGGTTCTCCATCAAGGTCACTGCCAACATGCTTGTTGAGAAGGGATGACCTAGACCACAAATATTGATGTACTTAGTGAGACTATCCATACCACCAAAATAACATTTTTACCTTTTGATTTAGGTAGGCGTGTGATGAAGTCCATATATACTTCCTCCCAATTTTGACTAGGAATGACCAAGAGCTATAATAGTCATGACAACTTGACTCTCTCCTTTATGTTATCAACTTGCTATGTATTCAACACTAAATTTTTGTCTCGCTTCAACCCATCTCAAAAAAGTCTCAATTGACCATGCGATAAATTTTGAGAGTCTAGAATGACCTCCAATCAGGAATGCATACATTTTGGATAAGATTTGATGTTTTCACTGAGGTTCGACAAAGATATAGATGATCCCTATACCAAAGTCAATCACTTCTCCAAGGAAACTTATCTGCTGCATTTGGGACTTGCTGTAGTTGATAGATCAATGGTTGGGTAGAAGGACTCTATTGCCATTCTAGATGTGTTTCTTCAAGGCTAGTAAGGTTGTATGATAGATATTTCATAAAGTAGAGCCTTATCTTTCTCTTTCCTAGAAAATGCATCTATTGCTATTTCATGTTCTTGTATGTGATCTCATTATCATTCTATAAATCCACTTTTGTTTCTCTTTAGAGGACAACTATAGTTCCAAAAAAAACTTAGGCTTTTGTGATTTATCTTTACCTATAAATGTGAATTTTTAGATGTCGGTGCCATGGCTTAATGCCATGAAGAATGACCAACATTTTTTTTTTTTTTTTTTTTATGTTGGATAAGCTAGATTCTTACCTTTCAATTCTCTGCTTTCAAATGCTAGTAAGTGACCTTCTTGCGTAATTGTTGCTCCAATTCTTTGTCCAAATGCGTCTCATTTCACAATGAATCTCTTATGAAATTTTGGTGTGGTTAGCACTGGAATGGTCACGAGAACCTCCTTGAGTTTTTGGAATCCGTAAGTCACTGCATTTAATCATGAAAACATGCTTTTCTTTCATAGGGTTATCAAAGGTGTTATAATATGGGCACATCATTGGAGGAAACAACGATACTATCCTGTCAAGCCAAGGAATTCTTGGAGGTCCTTGATGTTCTTTGGTATAGGCCAAGCCACAATTGCTTTAATATTTTACTTATCTACCTTTGTGCCTTCTTGAGACATCACATGGTGTAACTACTCAACTTCTCGTGCTGCAAAAGTATTCTTGGATTTCTTAGCATAAAGTGGCTGTCTTCAAGCACTTGCAATACCTTATGGACATGCCATAGATGATTGTCCTAAGTTTTCTTGTATATCATAATGTCATTTTATGAGGGTGGGCTTAAAAATAGAATTCACGAAATTTTGAAATGTAGAGGAAGCATTTGTGAGACCAAACAACATCATCGAGAATTCATAGTGGCCTTTAAGGATTCTAAGAGTCATTTTAGGCACATCTTCTTTCAAGTGAATTTGGTTGTATCATGATCAAAATTCAAGCTTTCTAAAGTAGACTAGAATGCAATTCATCAAAGAATGGTATGGGAAAGTTATCTTTAAGTGTCATTTTTTCGATTTCCCTATAGTTGACGCAATCCTCCAAGATCCATCCGTCTTTCTAACTAAAATCATTGGACTAAAGAAAGCACTTTTCGTTGAGATGCATGATTCCAACGTCTAACATGTCTCGAACCATTTACTTTCTTTTGATCATATGCATAAACATAAATTAAGATATTAGATGGATGACTACGTAAAATTAACTCAATTGCATGGTCACACTCTCTAATTGGAGGTGATCTTGGAGGACCTTCTTAAATACCTACTCATTTTGGTGAAGGGCATCCAACAAATTCTCCTAAATAACTTGAGGTTTCTCATTAACTTTTAAGAAGTAGAGTTCAACCACTATATCTGTTGCTTCCTTCTTTATAAGTTTTTTTAATTTGATGGGTATAAATGAGTTGGTTTGGAGGACTTATGAGGCCCTTGAGGTGATAGGTCTTAGCTTTAGAGGTAAAGTGAAGGCGCATTTCTTGCATTGAGAAAGTTACTAATTGCATAAGCCATTGCACACATGAAAACACATACGTGCCTCTTATCAGAATGGAATATATGAGGCTCCAAAAAAAAATCACCCATGAAGAGTTTAATGTTATGACACTTACCTCTAGATGAGACGGGATCTCCATTCGCGATCATGACTTGGAATTTGGATGTGGGATAAGAAAAATAATTAAAGTGTGCTGCCAACTTCTTGTCAACGAAATTACGTGTACTCCCAAGTCAATTAACCCAACCACCTTTGTCTTCTTGGTGTATCCTTCAATTTTACGTGTCATGGGCACTAATCCATGCTTGGGCATGGAGTGATATGGTAGTTGTGTCATATTTTGTTGAATATTCTTGAATATTCTATTGAATAGGTACTTTCCTAATCTTCTTCAATGTCTTTATTGGTAGTGTTTTCAAAGACCATGAGACACTTTTCATTGCATTTGTGATCCTTGGACCACTTTCCATTAAAAAAGTGGCATAGGCCCTTGGCTTGATGTTCCGTTTCTTTCTATGGGGTGAGATAAATCAGTGGCGATGACGTGATAGTGATGGTTGTGCCTTTATCTTGCAACCTCGATGAAGATCCTTGAAAGTGTTTGCGGTTAACCAATAGTTTTTATTCAGTGCATTGATCAATCAAGATTGATTCATTCATGGTTTTGGGTCCTCTAACTTTAACCTTTTGTTGAATCACATTGCACAAACCTCTAATACACAATTATAGAAAATGATTCTTATCCAATTTGTTGACTTTGTTAGATAGCAATTGGTGTTGCATAGTGTATTCCATAATCAAACATGTTTGGTGTAGCTTGGTTGTTGAACAAATCCTTTGGCCATATATTTTCATGTTGAGCCATATAGACACTAACATATTCACTCCACGAGTATGTAAATCCTTGTGGTCTTATTTTGAACACCCGTTAGTGTTAACTAGATGCCTATTAATGGTACCAATGGGTGTTCAAAATAAGACCGTTACATTGCATCTAGAATGTTATTTTCAATTAGAAACACCTTTTGTTTTGTCTGTTTTGTCTAAAAAGGCTTTCATTTGCTCAATATATTTTGATTTGATCCAAATTTTAAGGGGGTATATGGTCTAAATTTGGATGCAAAAGTCATAAAGCTATAAAACTAATAGGTTGTCAATGTGGATCAAGGAGACACCCACCTCCTCATTAATTAATTGGGCTAACAAGTTGCCCATATGGGTCAATGAGAGTCCCACCTCTCCATTATTGTATTGGGTTTTATTTTCCACTAATCAATTAGCTCAGCAGTTAGATCTATTATTATAATAATAGAGACTCATTTAATGAGCTCTTTCCATTATTGTATCGAATTTTATTTTCCACTACTTACTTAGCTGAGTAGTTAGATCTATTATACTAATAATAAAGACTCATTTAATGAGATATTTTTGACTTTGTCCAATGAACCATTTTGTAATGCTATATAAATGCCTAGCAAGCCTTCTTATGATATCAAGTTACTCATTTTGGCTTCTCTCATATTTTCTATTGTTCATTGTGAGATTATTAGCTCTGAGTGATTTACTAGTAATTAGTTTTAGAGGCGAGGCTCCTCTTTGAGCCTCACCTCCCAAGTACTTCATTTACATGTTTTTTTTGTCCATGATTCTTTTTATGCAAGATTGACACGTCTAAGATCCTCCTCTCTCGACATTCAAGCCATCCAAATCTCATCCCTTAAGATCCAGATTAGTGGTATCAGAGCAGGTACACTCTCCATCAGAACAAGTATTTGAAGCATGCTGCGGGTTCAAACATTTGAAGCAATCACCAACCTCCTTTTGGTACTATTGAAATCCATTTGTCAGGCCATACACTGTAATCATTACAATTGGTCCACATGCACTACACGTTTTTTTTTTACCCTCAGATCTTCGTTCACCATTACAAGGAGAACCATACATGGATTCACTACATCTATACATGGATCCACTACATCCATTGGTCTGCAACATTTTCAACAAATGTTCGGGGTATCCATGCTACCCACGAAGGTTCCACAACCTCTACAACAACCCATGCTGCTCTACAAGCCCTTGAAATACTTTGTGGCCCTCTACACTCAACCAAATTCAAAGAGGTGTTGCGACCTCTACACAACATTTCAGAGGCTCTACCATAACTCATTGAAAATATCTTTTTGAGATATCAAATGGGTATTTTGCGGAATCACATTTGGCTTCCTGGTTTGAGAGATATCATCGATTGGATCTCAGCATGTATTTGACCCAAGGAGGTTGTGCATACCACCATCTTCAATGGTATTTTTCTCCCTGATCAACAAACTACAAAAGGAGTTCCGCATAATACTAGAAATATCTCTTCAATATCTCAAATGGGTATTTCACGGAATCTCATTTGACTTCCTGGTTTGAGAGATATCATCGATTGAATCTCAACATGTATTTGATCCAAGGAGGCCGCACATACCACCATATTCAAAGGTCTTTTTCTCCCTGCTCACGAAACTACAAGAGTTCTACATATGGATGGAAAGATATCTTCAAAATATCAAATGGGTATTTCATGAAATTTCATTTTCGTCTGGTTTATGAGACATCTTTGTTTGAAGCAACACATGTTTGTAACTAGCATGGTTGCATGCCCTTCAAATTTGGCCTAGTTTTTCTCACTCCATGAGCCACCTCAAAACAAGTTCCATATATTGATGGAAACATATCTTCAATAGCTCAAATGGTCTTCGACGTAATTGGATTTCATCACCTGTAGCAGAAGCTTTGAATAGATTTGCAGAAGGATGTTCACAACCCTCAAAGTCACTGTAGCGCACCTTTTCTGCTACTAAGGTTTAATCGCTCTTAAAAGAAGACTATAATACCACTTTGTATAGATGTTATACAATCCACATGAATTTAAACAATAAACACATTCAACACAGAAACACAGAGTATTCATATGAATTACTGCCATAATCAACAAGCAATTAGCTTTTCATATTAATTCATATACACAACAGAAAACATGATACATAAGCAGAACAGTCATGCAAAACATGATTAAAACATAATCAGATACTTATCTTTATCAATGGTAGATTCCACCAACCAAGTGCAGGCCTTCCACGAACCTCCCAGCCTTAGACCGCACTGCTCATCAGCGCAGCAATGGGTCACCCCCGAGCTGGGACTAAGCTCCACCCCAAGGCAAGGAAATCTAGGCTAGGCTGAGGTTACAGGGA
>SNQJ01S0161150.1:17949-39575 GCA_010110895.2 Picea sitchensis | reverse complement strand
CTAGTGCTGGACTTTCTCTGGGAGAAAACCACTTCCCAACAAACTCTCTCACCTGGAGAGAGCTGCTCACAGGCCTGGAAACCTTCCTTTTCTACCATGGGCCTGACAACCTGCTTCTTCAGCCACTTTTGACTCAGTTCCATCAAGGTATGGGTGAAAACAATGGTAACTGGTCAAAACAACTCAGGAAAATAGAAGGCAACGACCCAAACGGTCCTAGTACAAACTCGACTTTGCAAGAGAGGATATGATGGGTTCAAAGATGACACAGGTTGGTTTTCCCTCCCATTGGGTGATTTCTCAGGTGTGCGTGGGTATGCCGAGGTCAAAATGAAGAGGCCAGATATAATTCATAGGAATCGAGAATGGTAAGCGAACCCCAGCGTGATTTTAATCACGGATTACCGATTCCAGAGGTGTGTGAGGGGAAGAGGTTGATCATAGAGGTCTAATGGCTTCAGATGGAGGATGGGGAAGAGTGACCAGCAAACCCCCAACATAGTTGATGCTTCAACTTTTAACTACATGTGCCCAGGTCGACACTTGTCTTCCTGGAGTTGCATGCATTCCCTTTTGCATACGTTGCCTCTCCTAGGACTTAGGATAAAAACATGTCTTTCACATAGCTTTGGAATAATAATAAATTATTATTCTCAAGGACTTAAGCCCCTAAGATTATCCCCTCTTTCCAACCTTTTAGCCCCCTCTCACTTACCCAGCCTTGTGGAAGCTTAGTCCCCCATCACTCTTTCTTCGTTGTCAGTCTACACATAGCGATGTTTAATATTTATTAATGATCTGCATAATTACATATACAAAAATAGGCTCCTGGCCTTTAACACTTAGTCTCTTCAGCCTAATAAACACATAAGCCCACCAGTTTATCAACACTTAGCTCACTAGCCTACAAAACATGTTTACAATTCATAAATATAACTGGGGCTCGTCCTTGGGTATATTACAATCCCCTCCCCTTATTTTTGCACTGTCCTCAGAGAAACTCTTTACACAACATCATCAAGATTTCCAAAATCTTAAAAAATATACGGGTATTCTGCTCGCATAGCATCTTCATGCTTCCATATCACGTCCTCAGGACCATACTTGGTACACTTGACCTTTACAATCCCTATGGCTTGATTCCAGATATTTTTTCTCTTTCGGGTCCAATATGCTCACATGATGCACTTGCAAGACGCCTTCTTGCTCCACCTGAATCACATTCCAATCAATAACATGATTAGCATCATGTATAAATTTCTTAAGCAATGAAACATGAAACACATTATATATAGTCATGGATGCAGGTAATACAAGCATATATGCAATGTATATATATGTATATACATGCAATTCTAATAACATTATAACCCGTATACAAGATACACAACATACACTAAATAGAGAATTGATACTTATCTTTTGATTGAGAAGACCTTCCACATTAACATGGTCTAGACCAAGGTACCAAACCTCAACAAAACTCCAACCAACGGTCTCTCCTTCCCCACATTCCTGTCCCACCCTAGGAGTGTACACCTTCACTATCACATAGTCCATCGACTGCTACACCTTCCTTTCCTTGGGCTTCAACAACATGCCGGCTTAGGAAGTCTCAGAGCACCGTGGCTCTCAGAGTTCCAACTGCTCTTAGAGATTTCCAATCAACATCTTCCTCGAGATACTCTTTGTAGTCAACATTATAACTTTAATCAAAATCATCTCATCTACATCACCTGCATGCAGTTATCATGAGAGAACATAAAAAAATTCATTTAGGAACTCCAACTTAGTTAAAAAAGGAATTCAACTTTTTCCCTAAAACATGAAATTTCATTTCATAATTCTTCTTGGTTGTTTCCATATTAAGATTGCAACCTTCCTTGTGATTTTCCACAAGCACCGAACTGCATACAATTTTCCTGCAAGGCTTCATCTTGCATACTGCCAACAATTGTCAGTATTTCATGTACATCATAATTCAATTGCAATATGTACAGAACTATATGCAATGAATTTAGAATTGTATGCATCTAGAAATTTAATCATAATTACCAAACAATTTAATAAAATAGAATGACTCGTCATTCTATGCATATGCATGTTCACAGTAATATCTGTAAGTTCATTACTTATTTTTCTGAACAAGAAAATTTCTTGTAGTCAATGCTCATGTGACTACTTGAATTTCAACTTTCCTGTTGCAATGTCTAACACCTCCTTGAAATGTCCTCAACTTCATGAGTTAACAACATTTCAGCTTTTAGTAACAATTATTTCCACGCAATAATATATATTCATGTACTTACAAAACTCATTCGGCCATTGCATTTAGTACACAATTCTATCTCTTACTATGCATGAGTGAAATTCTCAGTGCATGCTTATTCAATGCACCTTGTATTGAATTACATAATGCTCTTTATCTCAGTCATGTATCTCACCATCCATAAGTTGGAATTCATGCCAATGTGTTGACACATTCTCCACACACTTCCTATTGTCTTCCCAATTAATTGGATGCCTTCCTTTTCGACCCGAACACTACACCAATAATATAATTCTGTGGTGTTCATTAGTGTTAGCAAAAAGGTTGCAGTCCAAGTTTTATTTAAAGGTAGGAAGATTTTAGTACCTATGTGGCTCATAACATTTCCATATCCTTACCTTGCCATATCCAACCATGTCCTGGTCTCATACATGACTAGCTTACTGGAAATCATTCTTATAACAAGTTCTTATCTTTTAATTCTTTGGTTATTACCCCATAACCAAATTAACATGACATTCTACTATGTCAGTGTGTGCATTCAGGAGCTAAAAAGCTTTAAATTAATACAGGCCTTCAACCCTTACCACATCCAATGGCATGCACTCAATAATATAATCATGTGATTTTATAAAATAACTCAGGCTGAGGAAATTCTTACCTAAATTTCCTTTCAGAAATTATGAAAAAAGAGTAATAAAAATTCATACCTACATGACTGCCATTAATAAATTTTAAAATACCTGAATGTAAGATGGCAATAGAATATTTCATGCTTCTTTTATCAAACTTATAACCAAAACTTCATCTCTATGTTGCTTCGCTCCTTATGTAACAACATCACCAACAACACTTGCAAACACACAAGCATTCTTTCCTCTGGCTGACCCAACAAGCCATAACATACTTGTTTCCACATAAATTGCAACAACTTCTTTCTCCCTATAAAAATTTTCTTTGTTGATCCCAAAGGTCTACAATTCTTCCCAGATTCCTAAATCTTCTTGTGCTCCTATTGTGATCACTATGCATGATTATTCCTGCCCTGAGCACTTTTGACGCAGTGCCCCCACCTCAGCGGGGTCTGCTGACCTCCCAGTCAAAGGATCTTTCAATCCTCTGAGTCGAATTTACTCTTCGACTCGTGATTGAACCCAAAACAATTATACATAGGACCCCTTTTTTCCTTTAGGTGCAAGTCCTGTGATACCCGCGCCCTCTATCTGCGCGTTTATGAAATGATGAGTTTTAGGTGCTAACTCCTTTTTCATTAGCCCCTTCCTTCATATGGATCTGGGCTACGACCTCATGGAAAATGGTGATTGCAGGCGTGGGAAAGAGTGGTTTTAGGCCAACCCAATTTTCACCCCGTAATTGACCTCCAACTGCCATGTATCACTTTGTTAAAATCATGGTATAAATTGTGGCCGCTCTCAGATTTTTAACATCCGAGAAAGTTCTGGCCCCACAATCCAACTCGACCGTTGATATCCAATTCCTTGGCGATACTTCTTGATCAACGACTTCTGTCTATTCTTTAACTGCCTCTGGCAAACTGTCCAATCAATGACCTTTTTTCCTTTCACTCACGATCTCAGATCTCCGTGATCTGTCAACATGTAGCTTCCTTCCAAATCAATGCCTACAATTGATTCCAGCCTTTCAGACTTCGAGAGTTTCAAATCTCAACTCTCGCTTACTCCTCAGTAGCTATCTTCCGGAGTGGAAGATCTGCTGACACTTTTCACTTCATATGTGCGAATACAATTTTCTCCACGATTTTGGCCTTCGGGATTTTTAGTTCTCAAACTCTCGTTTCTTCAAGAGAGATTTCTCCAAAATGGCATATCGTCTATCACACATCCTCCTCAATTGGCAGTTCTTCTCCCGCTTAAGGAATTTGGTCTCCTTAACTAGATCAACGGTCCTTCAGCTCCCTCCTCGATCAACGATCGAGATATTCTTTGGGTCTTGGACTTTTACCTCCTATGATTTTCCAGAGTCTAGATCTAGCGCCATGTGTCCTCCTTCACATCGACGAATCTCATTGTTTCAGGGCTTCAACCTTCGGGATTCTCAAACCTCAATAATACAAATATCCAGAGTGAATCCTTCTAGAGTGTCATATCCTTTGACATTTGTCCTCCCTAATCCAACGACTGTCCAATGGAGTGAATCTCGATCCTCCATGCATCCCCTCAGAGATCAATGATCTACATTCTTTCCTTTGGGATCTACAGCCCTGAATGCTTTGGGATATTATGAAACACAACTTCTCAAAAACCCCAGAGTATGATGCTCCGAAGTTCATGATCTGGTGACACCTATCCAACCTATATCATCGACTCCTAGCTTCTTCGACTGTTCATGCTTGGATGATTTCAAATTTTCATCCTTTGCATTCTCCCAGAGTGTTTTCACCCGGAGTTCAGGATTTGTCCCCACGTGCCCTTCTGGATCTGACGGTCCAGACTTCTTCTTCGACCCTTTATCTCTTCTTTGCTCACTGTCCTCTAAATGATTTCACCCAGAATCAACAATCCGTTGACATGTACCCTCCTACATGATCAACGATCATAAGTGGCTTCGACACTTCGGGATTTGAGAGTCTCAAAATCCTATGCATCCATTTCTCTAGGAGTGCTTTCACCCGAAATACACTGATTTCTTCCACGTGTTCTTCTGGATCCAATGGTCCAGATCTTCTTCATTCCTATCGAATTACTTTCAGAGGTTTCTTCCCTCGAACTTCCTAATATCTCTCCACGCGTCCTCCACAATGAATGGTTGTGATTTAGTTAGGCCTTTGGGACTTCGGGATTTTTTCATTCTCCACACTTGCAATTCCCCGAAGTGACTTTATTCGAAGTCTCAGATCTTCTGACACACATCTCTCAGAAACCAACGACTTGGATCTTCTTTGGCCTTTGGGTCTTCGGCGATTTTGTATATTCCCCAACCAAAAACTTCTGAAGTGGTTCACTTCGGTGTTATGGATCTTTTTCCACCTATCAACATTGACGATGGATGGTCCCTAATTAATTTGGGACTTTGGTGAATCAGTCCTCCCATGCACACAAGGGTTAAGTCTCATGCACTTACCTTCATATCCAATGGTTGCTAGTCCTTAGCACTTAGATCCAACAGATGGGATTCGTTCCTCTCCTCTGCATTTTCTCTATTCACTGGATGCTGATATAATCATCCAAGCTCCTCCCCACAATCATTCTGACGGCTGCTGTCGCTCCTCCTCTTGAGATTTTGACTCCTTCTGACTTGGAAGAGTTTGTGGATATTCAAAGGTTCTAGCCTTTGAACTTTCTCCTGCGAACCCGACAATATTGGGTCTCATTTGCATCTCTGCTAATGCTATCCCTCCTGAGCTTTGGGACTTGGAATAAGTCTGACTCCTACACTCTCCTCGCGTTATCTCTTCTGAGATTTTTGATTTACTCAGTCTCTTAAGGTTTTTGGTTCCCTCCTCGCAACCTCTTTCTCAATGCACACCTTGCAGAGCTCCTCCTTAAAGAGTGTTCTATGAGTCTGTTTCTCTCTAATCCCAACACAAAGTTCTTCCTGTGCACTCCTTGAACTTTCGTCGATGAAGGTTCAACGATATCTCTCTTGAGATTCTATGAGGTTAACTCACCTCTATCAATGCACTCCTTGTAGACAATGTGCACTCCTTGCACTCACAACTCACATGAGAGAAACAATTGAAACTTATTTGTTACTTCACCAGTTCACACATTCATTCATGAAATACATAAAAACATAATAATGAACACAAATACATAAACACACTATGTGAAGGAAAAAATTATTTTCTATTATCTGTGTGTGTCTATACATATGTTTACAAAAGTTGGACTGCAATAGAGTCCCAGTTCTCTCAGGCTCTCTCCAAGAACTATTATACCTCCTATCCTAACTCTATCATGAGTTATGCTTCTAAGACCTCTCTACAAAGATATCCCCCCTATTTACAAAATAGGGCTCTACGAGCTTATCCTCTTCACCACCTTAGTGCCATCACTGTCTCAGTTAAGACACCGTACTCCTACGACTCATTACATAAATGAATATCCATACCTGACTATGATCTAGACCTACTTATAGTCAACCATTTAAGGAGTCCCTATCAAATGCCTGTAAAAAAGTATGGCTTGGCATTTATCAACCTTACAACACAAAATCCATATAGGATCATATTTCAAATTTAAAAAAATGGGAGGGTTAATGCCTCTTCCTCTCTAAAATGCGCATTGATGTGCTGGAATGCTGGCACATTTTCTAAGGTGGAGTGATGCTCCTGCATCACTACTCCTCCTGAGCTTCGTAACACGGCCAAGGTAACCTCTTGGAACTTAGGAATGTTTCTGGGGTCCAAAATTGGTTCCTCTTAACAAAATTTCCACTTGAAACCTTGGGTCCAATGACCACTTACCCAACCCATCCAGGCTCCGCATTGAAACCTTGGGTTAGAACTTGAGTTTTGTCCATTTTGACAACAACTCCTTCTGAAAATCTTGCTTCAAATTCCACTAACATGGCCCTTCCAGGCTCAGTGTTGAAACCATGGGTCAGAACTTGAGTTTTGTCCATTTCGACAACAACTCCTTCCGAAACTCTTGCTTCAACTTCCACTAACATGGCCAATCCAGGTTCAGTGTTGAAACCATGGCTCTCATACCAAATTGTAACGTTCCCAACCACCAAATAGCCTGGGCAATGCCACTACTTGGAGGCTTCACTTAGCTCTGATACTAAACTGTAACATCCCCAACACAGAGACCAGGTAATGATACCACTGCAGAATATACACTTATATAATATATGCATTTTAATGAATTTAAAACACTTAATCATAATAAACACATAATTAATGATACCATACAGAATCAATTGACTAATCATAATTCATATACACAACATAATACATGATAACATTCAAGCATCACAGACATGCATAACATATAAATTAAGCACCAAAATGATACTTATCTTTTAAACTAGAGTAATTCCACCAACTACGTGCAGACCTTCCATGAACCTCCCAACCTTAGACTAGGCTTCTCATCATGCTCAACAGTGGGTCACCCACGATCTAGGACTAAGCTCCACCCAGGGCAAGGGAATCCTATACTAGGCTGAGGTTACATGAAAACTGCACAGTGCAACCAAAAGGATTCTCTCCAGGAGCCTTCTTATGCCCACTACTCATGGAATTTCATTCCCCACATGTATGTTCCACCTAGGAGTATACACCTTCATTTTCACACATTCCATCGATTGCTTCACCTCTCTCTCAGGGTCTTGGCAATAGATCGGATCAAGAATTATCAGAGCTCCATAGTTGGTGCTGGACTCTCTCTGGGAGAAAACCACTTCCCAAAAAACTCTCTCACCTAGAGAGAGCTGCTCACAGGCTTGAAAAACTGCCTCTTCTACCATGGGCCTGACAACTCGCTTCTTTAGCCACTTTCAAATCAATTCTAGCAAGGTACGAGTGACAATAATGGTAACTGGTCAAAACAACTCAGGAAAACAGAAGGTAGTGACCCAAATGGTCTAGGTACGAACTTGACTTTGCAAGAGAAAATATGCTGGGTTCAAAGATGACAAAGGTCTATTTTCCCTCCTGTTGGGTGATTTCTCAGGTGTTCGTGGGTATGACGAGGTCAAAATAAACAGGCCATACATAATTCATAGGAATCAAGAATGGAAAGTGAACCCTAGTGCCGTTTTGCTCACGGATTACCGATTCTATAGGTGCGTGAGGGGAAGAGGTTGATCACAGAGGTCCAATGGTTTCAGACAAAGGATGGGGAAGAATGACTAGCGAACCCCAACATAGTTGACGCTTTATCTTTATACTGCATGTGCCCAGGTTGACACTTGTCTTCCTGGAGGTGCATGCATTCCCTTTTGCACACATTGCCTCTCCCAGGACTTAGGATAAAAACATGTCCTTAACACAACTTTGGAATAATAATAAATTATTATTCTCAAGGACTTAATCCCCTAAGATTAGCCCCTCTTTCCAACCTTTCATCCCCCTCTCCCTTACCCAACCTTATGGAAGCTTAGTCCCCCATCCATCCCTTTCATCCCCTCTCCCTCACCCAACCATGAAGCTTAGTCCCCCATCACTCTCTCCTTCATGGTCGGTTTGGACATAGTGATGTTTAATCTTTATTAATGATCCCAGATAATTACATATACAAAAAACAGTCTCTGGCTCCTTTAACACTTAGGATCTCCTGACCTAATAAAACACATAAGCCCCACCATATTATCTAGATCAAATTTCACCATCCCATGCACATGTTTTGCATAATTCATAAATACAACTAGTTCATCCTTGGAGAGCATTATAGAGAGAGAGGGTGGGGGGAGAGAGAGAGAGAGAGAGAGAGAGAGAGAGAGAGAAGGGGAGAGGGAGGAGGAGAGAGAGGAGGTGTAAGGAGGGGAGGAGGAGGAGGAGAGGTTGAGGAGAGAGAGAGGGGGCAATGGCAGAGAGGGGTGGCTAGAGAGAGACATGGGAGGGGAGAGGGAGAGAGAGTATGTGGAGGAAGAGAGAAAGAGAGGAATGAGGGTGAGGAGAGGAGAGAGAGGGTGGAAGAGAGAGACACATACAGAGAGAGGTAGTAGAGATAGGGAAGGAGGGTGGGCTCACACACACACACACACACACACACACACACACACACGCAGAGAGAGAGAGAGAGAGAGAGAGAGAGAGAGAGAGAGAGAGAGAGAGAGAGAGAGAGAGAGAGAGAAGGGGGTGGGGAGAAAGGGAGGGATAAAGAAAAGAGAGAGAGGAGGAAGTGGCTAGAGAGAGAGAGAGGGTGGGGGAGGCAGGGAGAGAGAGGACTGTGAGTACAAGAGCAGAGAGATAGGGGATGGGGAGGAGAGGGAAAAGGGGAGAGAGGGGTGGGGGGAGGAGGGATAGAGACAAAGGGGTAGGACAGAGGGGCATGGAGAGAGAGAGAGAGAGACAGAGAGAGAGAGAGAGAGAGAGAGAGAGAGAGAGAGAGATAACCCAAATAGTCCTAGTGCTTCAAATGCACCTAATTCTTCAGATGTAATCACACCACCCACAACCTCATATCGATCTTTCCTTATTTCCATTAGGGTTCCTCCTCCTCCCTCTTTTGCTCTAGGTGAAATCTCAGCTGCAGTGGTAGCCATGTTGATCAGAAGAAGAATAAATGAAAAGAGAAGAAGAAGAAGAACCATAAAGAGAAGAAGAAGAACTAAAAAGGGACCAAGAATCCAACCACATCAAATCATGTTGTATCCAAGAAACCAACTACTATTAATCATACTGGGAGTGTTTATAAAGTCAACAAGTCTAAAACTAAGAATCCTAAACCCAAATTACCTTGCAACATTTGTAAGGGTAACCATCTTCTTAGGGATTGCCCTAGTCTCCCAAGGTCTTAGAAATGTGGTCTTCATGTCATTATCCCCGCTGAGTATTGGTGACACCTTGTCATCTAGTGACATTAAGGTTGGTAAGAAGAAGAGAACTGCCAAATTTCCTTGTTTGTTATGCTAAGGTGATCATTACTCTCACCTTTTCCTCTTATGGACGAGGCTTCTTATATTTTATATAAATTATTCAAATTTAACCGTTATCGTAATATTTCTCTTCCAAACTCACATTAGTTGATGGACTGTCAATCTAGTTCCATCCATCAAGTTAGTCCGGGTTGATCGTGGTCAATTCAATTTCATCCCCTAGCTGAACCAAACCCAAGTAGTTGATCCAACATCATTTATCAACTCCCACTTCATCTAAACAAAGGAAACTCAAGAATGATCTAGTTCCTTCATCGATCATCCCACTCTTCATCTAAAGAGATCCAAAGTGGTTGATCTAGTTCCACCACCAATCGATCCCACTCCTCCCTTTAAGAGTACCAAAGTGGTCGATCCTCGGGTTCCCACCCATCTGGCCGATCCCACTCCTCCCTGAAGAGTGCCAAAGTGGTCTATCCTGCCTCCACTCCATCGGTCAATCCCACTCCTCCTTGAAGAGTTCCAAAGTGGTCAATCTGGTTCCACCATCGTCGATCCCATTCCTCCCTTGAAGAGTACAACCAAAGTGGTCAATTCGATTCCAAGTTGTCTACCGATCCCACTCCTCCTTGAAGAGTGAAACCAAATTGGTCGATCCAGTTCCACCACCAATCAATCCCACTCATCATTAAAGAGTGAGGATGTCACCAAGTCTAACTCAAGACATTGATTCACTCCGACAGGCACTCCTACCATCCCTATGGAACCCCCTTTGAGCAATCATATGATTTCTATTAATTGGAATCATTTGACATAACCCTATCTTCATTCTTATGTGTCTTCCAAACTCCTGTAGGTTTGTGATAGGAACATCCCATTATATATGAAGGTGCTTCTGTTAGCATTTTATCCGCAAATTCTTATAAATATTTTGGTTCCCCACAACTTGTGCCAGTGACGCATAAGCTGTTGACCTTTGACAAATGATTTAGTCAACCTTTAGGGATCCTCCTCAGTTTCATGTAACTTTGAGAGGAAAAAGGGTCTACCTTTGGATGATGGTAGTTCACGACTGACTCTAATCTTCTCCATGACTATACCACGCTATGAGATTTTGTGTCCACTCTCTTTAGAGTGATGTGTTTCCCTCACAAAAAACATAGTAATCCATCAAACCAATTTCATTCATTGACCCTCATTCGATGGTCAACCATCCACCTTCCCCGAACGGTCCATACACGCTAATGATGTCCGGCTCAATGGAGGTCAATTATGTAATGAACTGCCCCATGTGTTCAACCCCTCATGAGAGGGAATATCTCCCTTATCCTAACTTAGATATGATAGTTGACATGGCGATCTCTTCAATAGGTTTATTGTTTCGACATCCCTACCTTATCGAGGTCTTCGGCATGTATTCCTTACAGAGTGGTTTTCTTCCATCTAGCGAAGATATCCTAGAATCCATGGCTGACTTTTTTCCTTTGACATGTATTCCTTCCAGTGGTTTTCTTCCATCTAGAAAGATCTCCTCGAAGCCATGACAAACGTTTTTTCTTTGAAATTTATTCCTTCCATAGCATTTTCCTCTTGAAAGAAATGATCAAGGAGAGGTTATGAGCATAGTTTTCCTCTCTTCTGAAGAGGATGTGTTTCACAAATGTAAAACATATTAACTCAATTAACCTTCATTCATTGACCCTCATCTAACAATCAACAATATGCCTTCCCTGAATGGTCCATACATGCCAATGATGTCCACCCCACCACAGGTCAATTATGTAACCCATCTTCCCATGCATTCAACCCTGCACGAGAGGGCATATCTCCCTTCTCCTAACTTAGATCCGATAGTTGACATGGTCATCCATTCGAGCATAGGATATTGAGCTATATATCCCTACCCCATCGCAGGTTGTCGAAATGTATCTTCCAGAGTGGTTTTCTCCATCCAGCAAAGATATCCTCGCCATGACTCCATTATCAGTTCCCTTGGATTACGTATTCCCTCTCGGTATGTGTTTCTTCCATATAGTGAAGATCTCCTCGAAGAGATGACTGACATTTTTTATTTGAAATGTATTCATTCCATAGAATTTACCTTTTGAAATAAAATGATCAAGGTGAGGGTTACTATATAGTTTTCCTCTCTATAGCAAGTCTGCTAAAAAATGAAACATAAATCTAGGGATTGGAACCCGGAGCCATGAGCATAGTTTTCTTCCCCCTGCAATAAGCTCATAAAATGAAACAACTCACCTCTCCTAACAATCTAGTCTCTTCATGATCCTCGTAGGATACCCCAAACCAAGTCTTTAGCTAGATCCAGCCTAGATGTCGAGTCAAGTCTCTGTTAGGTCTTGTATTTGAACCTTCCTTCCATCCACCCCTTATCCTTTCTCTCCATCTAGTATAGAAATTGATGAAAACCAAGGAAAGTCACCAATGAAATGAAGTTTAGGGGTGTACATGTATCTACTTTGATTATCACTTTTGAGTTAAGTCGCTAGCTTCAAAATTTGGGGGAAGAGTACCAACCATACATGGCTATCCCTACTTTTGGAAATTATGTTGCCAGAATTCTACAAGCATAAGTTTAATTCATGCTTGTGTAGAAATGAAACCAATTCTAAGCTTAGTCTTTTTTCTTTATTGTGCTCATAAATACATGAATGTGTGATTGAGTAAACTTTTATCAATTTTTCTGTAGGACTTGTAAAGTTTATATGAAAAAAGGAACCTCGAGTCTCCCTCCTTTAAGATCTTTTCGACTCTCTAAACATGAAAATATTGCCGAGTGATCTTGATTATTTTCACACTTGTTAAAAGCTTTGAAAGGGAATCTTTCGAGGAATTTTATCTCTTTTTCGGTCTTTCAAGACTAAAATTATGAAAAAGAGCCCTAGAGTCACCTTTGGGTTCTTTCGTGACTTCCTCTAAACATGAAAACCAATCGAAGTTTTCTTCTTTGACTCGGGCTTAAACTACATTGAAGGGCCCATATGGGGAACAAATCCTTACTTCTTCCAGTTTGCTAAACAAAGGAAGAGGAACCCACCAAGGTGAGTTATATCGAAAGTATATGTTGCCCTCCTCGAGCTCAAATTCAAAAAGTGGTACCTACTCCATGGGTGGGGGAAATTTGAACTCTAGTGGGTCAAGTTTTTGAGAATCCTTTATGGCAGCTATTGTCACCATACTTTTTTGTCCAATAGAAGAGTTATCTTATTGTTGTCACATTACATTATACTCTTTGGTACCTACTGATTCAATGCTTCCAAGTCACTTTTCGTTCTTCATCATGTTCAAGGGAAGTTTCACTTCAAACCATCCATCTCAGTATTTCTAGTTTCCATTTCTTGTGTCACTCCATACTCATTTGATTCACCATTACATCACTTCTCCAGGTTAGTTTCATGTCGAAGGATGGGGTATACCAAGATCCTCCTTCAATGAGTATTTTCCCATCTAATCTTAAATACATCATCCTCGAATTAGAATTAGAAAACAATTAGTACCTTGGGACCCGCATACCTCAATGGAAAGCCTCCTCACTGTCAATAGGTTTACACTGCCACTCCTCTTATAGGATGATTCCATGAATGTTCGACTTCATCACATTTATTCACATCTACCGATTGTACTAGAGTACCATGGGAGTCATTGACATCACAGGATTTACACTTCATAATGATTTCCACCTCAATGATAGGTGTAATCGTATGGTTTCTACCATGTTCGACATCAAAAAATCTATTCACATGGACAAATTCATTTTTCACACGTAGGATTGGGACGGCGACCTGGGTTGAGCATTCACTTTGTCATCTGCTTTGCCTAGAATGTGAAGGAGATCATTTGAGTATGATGATATATATACTTCTCACATAGATCCACATTGTATTGGTTCATGGTTATGATATTTTTTTATGACATAGATCCACATTGTAATTTATCGTGGCCAAATTTCATGTCATGGGAGGTATGAATCCATATTGTATTTTATATATTTCATGGATCCATAGTTGAATTGATCGACGACCGTGTTTTGAGTTTATCTCACATTCAGCATAGGTATTCCTGCTTTGGAAATGGAACACATATTAACATTGTTTGGTGGTTGGTTTGTAGCTCTTCCAAAGTTCTCAAACTCTACCACTGTGCATTGAAGAATTGTAAAAGGCTTCAGCCTATCCATTTCTCTCTCTCGACTCACAAATGGGGAACATATACATCACCCCCACACCTAGGTACCCCACCTTATGTCAAGTGTTGTAGAAGTGTCATATGCACCTTTCTATGTGTCACACACACCTCGACACCATGAAATAAATATATGTCACAATCCCTAGTTAATTTGGAGGAGAAATATATTACATGAAGGCTAAAAGATAGATGCAATATGGAATTATTATTAATATTCATAAAAAGGAAATTAATTTAGTGAGAATCCACCTCACATTTGGTTTCATCTTTAGGGAGGTTGAGGATCACATGGATGGTTGAAATATTTCTAAAACTCTTGAGAGATATTTCCTCCCTAAAAATCCTTAAGAGATATTTTCCTAAATATCTCTTGAAGATCCCATTTTAGTGGATTTGATGAGTGATCTTTGTTGGACACAATCACACACTTAGAGGGGGTGAATGAGTGTGGGGATCTTTTCTAAAACTTCTCTCTATACAAAAATCATTAGTTAGCATTCGAATTTTACTCATTACTATCATTTATAACCAATTATATGTGGTGCTACATGTCAACAACATATATCAACAATATATTGTCAACAAGTAATCACCTCAAGGAACACAAAGAACACAAGACAAAGTGTATGAATTTCTTTTTTATTACGAACTAGAATCCTTGGGGTTTTTCAACAACAACCTAATAGAGTACAACTCTACAAGAGCAATTCAAATTTAAAGACCCATATTACATCCTCAACATCAACCGAGATGAGGCAATAATCCTCCACATATATCAATATCTCACAGGTACGCGACCGCCTCTGTAGTGCAACACGTACATGTATATGCCCTACCAAGAGTAATAATATATTGTGTATGTAATGCTTCCAGCCTATACTACAACTTGTGTATACTGAAGTAACTAGGTTTTATCCTTTTCATTCCATGCCTGCATCCCTTCCAGAACTGCAAACACATTCTTATGTCTTCCATTGTCTAGTCTGACCCACAGTCAGTCAAAACACATCCAATATCTCCAACTCTGTTTTCATCTCTAACCACGGACTATGAACGCTTATTCAATCATGTATAAAAATAAGTATACCGAGCCATCATATCAAGACATCATCACAAGCAAGAGTGTTGATCACTCCACCAACCAACACATACCACATCACAACAACTATACCAAGAATGCCCCAAGCATTCACTCCATAAATAAACAAGAACTTCCATCAAGAAAAGTAATGCAACCATACCCAAGTTTCTATGGTAGATCCGAGCCCATATAATGGCTATCCGAACCCCGCTTCATCATCCAAGAGCTCACATCATCTCAAACACATATCTTCAAGACCTCATCAACTGTATGCGCCTTGTCCTCATTCAAACTGTGTATGTACGTTCCCTGGATCAAAGCATCCCACATATACCTTAGAAACTAGGGCTTCACTGGTGACTTCAAGCCATGACCTCAGACTTGTCGAGAATTTAATGTGCTCATGAGATCGTCTAGACCATCTCTCTCTCTCAGAATATATATCTAATCATGCTCGAGAGATCTTCAACGGGTATGTATCTTCATGTAGAGACCCTAGCCTTATTTATACTCTTCATCTCTAGGTCACTTAACCCACTTAACCCATTTCTAGGCCAATTAACCTATTTTCCTCATTTAGGGTTAACCACTTTCTATAAATAGAAAGTTCTCCATTATTTTATTAAAATAATCCTTCTTTGATTTTGTCACTACTTTATCATTAAAATAATGATTTCTTCTTTTCAATAACTTTGACTTTGACTATCAGGATCTAGCTTATCATATGGGGGTCGTTCAATTTCGTAATGTCATAACTCTCAAACCATGAGGAGTTATGTGACATTCCACATACCACCGAAATGGTATGACAAGCACTATCCATCTAGGATAGTTTCACCAACAAAGTCAATGATATTCATCTCATTATTATAAATACAAGCATGGGTTCTCTCAAACCACAAAGCATCTTCCTTGAGGGATTTCACCCATAATGGGACCACTTTGGAGTTCACCCATTGTACTTCTTATTAATAACGACAAGACAATAATGAGTCATCAAACTATGCATAATATATCAATAAAGAATCCATCTTTCATCATGTATCAATGACAACCTATTGATCCATCTTCATTGGTTTCACTTGACATCTTATCATTCCCTACTCAAGGAAAAATACATATAAGATTGTCTATCAATCATCAATCAATCAAGCTTACTAACAAATGAATCAATCCATTGACATCAATAAATCACTTGAAATCAATTAATCAATCAATCACTTGACATCAAAATAATCAAACCATTAGCATCACTGACAACATGATCCAAATAACTCTTCCAGGAGTTAATCCTCTAAATCCTATATAATGAAGGATTTTCCATGGAGAAGAGAAGGTAGATTAGAGGTATCAAAATTATGATCTTGGGAGGAAGCTTTTGGATGTCAAACCTATTATCTTGGGAGTATCAGGTAAGGATAGACAAGGAGGACTTGAGAGGTTGTTGCAACTACATCTACAGACAAGTGTCTTTTAATGTTCTCATTAATACATGCTTGGCCCATTTCCTTCTAGTTTATGTATCTTTACATATGCTTTTCTAGTATAGATGATTTTGTTTAATCTAGCATGCTAGAGTAGGATTTTCCTTGTGTCTCTTTGTTTTTGGTTGTTTGAAGGTATCAAGCTATGAAAACGAGTTTGAGATCAAGCTCAAATTGGAGTAGTGAGGACACACACCAGAAATAGGTGCATCACACCCCTTCCCTCTCTCTCTTTCATCTAGTTAAGCACACATCAAAGGGATTTTAATGTCCATTTGCATCTTTCTATATCGATATTAGGGGTCTACAATCTGAGGGAAGATCCACCTCCATTCACTGTGGGATTTTTCTATAACAGACTCTACTTGTGTTTGTAGTTTCATCAACAACGTATTTTTGTATCCTATAGAAAAATGTTGTAAAATATAGATATATTGAGAGGTATTAATAAAAATGGAGGATTTTGTGTATATGTGACCTAACCACTAGGTTTTTCATCCCAAACCTAAATATGAGGAGACCATATCAACAAACAAGTACACTATATTTTTCACTCCTCACTGAATTTTTAAATGAAATAATGTGCATGTATAGTTTGAAGAATGTGTACATTCTAACGAAAGCACACACATTCCAAAATGATGTAGTCATTAGGAACATGAACACCTATACGTTCCTATTAAAAAAAATTCCCCTTCTCTCTCACTCTCCTCCCTCCTCCTATCCCTCTCCCCCCTTTATTCCCATCTCTCCTTGTGTCCCTATCCCCCATTGTACTTTGATATATCTTCACCCCACTCCCCTCTTTGTCTTATCTCCACATTCCCTCCCTCTACCACCCCTCTAATTCTCTCCTCCCTCCTCACTCCTCCCCACTCTTTCCTCTCTCTCTGTTGTCTGTGGGGCATGCTTGTCTCTCCCAATTCATAGGTTTGCTCTGAACCATGCTTGGACCTGATTCCCCAATGAAGTGGATTTCCTCCATATCTATCACCTCAAGGGGTCCTAAAGGGATTTCCCATAGTCACCTACCATAAGTACCTGTAATAATGATAATATTTTAAGTCTCTTCCTAGCTGGACTTGTTGGCATGTTATACTATCTAACGAGTACCAGTTGTCTGCTGTGTTGGATGCAGAGGGGCGCTATCTCTTTGTAGTTCTTTTCCCTAGGATACATGTCACATTTTGCCCCATTTTGTGTCCATTGTTAGCTTTGGCACATGAAGTTTTCATGTTAGTTTTCATTTCGCTAAGGAATTAGGGTTGTTGATTAATCCAGGTCATTGGTTAGGGTTTTGGACGCTAGATCCCATATGTATATTGCATTGTAAACAATGTATCACTATGAATGAATATAAATATGTTGTTTTTCCCAAATTTAGCTCTGCAAAAAATATCCGTAATTTCATATTTGCCATTGTATCTTTCTATTCTTTTAATGAAAATCGGTTTGCAATAAACATTAAAAATAAGTTTAAAATCAAATATCTATAATGTAGACTATTGGTTTCCAGTAGGGACACCTTTGTGTTCAAGGGTTTGGATCAGGAATGTGATAAGCCTCCTTACAGTGGGAGATCTATGGTATGGATTTTTCAGGTGAAAAGAAATGGCTAGAAATTTGAAAATGGAGATCGAGAAGTTTAATGAGAAATGTTTTGAGTTGTGGAATCTCAAGATGGGAGATCTTTAGGTGGAAGGAGATCAGTGGATCACGGTAGATCCAGGTATTGCACCTACATGAAATTAAACATATGACTGGAAAAATTTGGATCAGAAGGCGAATATCACAATTCGTTCGTGTCTCTCAGATTCAATATTACTGAATGTGTTGGAGGAAGCTACAACCAAGTATTTATGGGATAAGTTGGTGAAGTTGTATCAGTCTAAGTCCCTAGTAAATAAACTATTATTGATAAAGAAGCTGTATAACCTGAGGATGAGAGATGGAGACTTGGTGGCAGAGAATTTGAACGCCTTCAATACTGTGGTAAGTCATTTAGTATCTGTTGAGATTAAAATTTTAGATGAATATAATTGTATCAGTTTACTATGTTCTTTAACAAATTCGTGGGATATTCTGGTAGTGGCCATAGATAGTAATACAATTTCCTTGAAGTTTGATGAAGTGGCCTCATCCTTTTTGTCAGAGTAGATGAGACGAAAGAATATGGAAGGACAAAGCACAGACACATTATTTGCAAGAGGATGCTCCCATGAAAGAAATAGATCTATGTTCTTAAGTGGGAGATATAAGTCTAAGGGTATATCTAAATCTCCCAGAATTTTTTTAAAGGTATGTTGGAGATGTGGTAAAGAAGGGCACTACAAGAAGCAGTGTAGATTCAAAGTTGATAAAAAGAAAGGATCTGAAGAATCTCCTTCTACAGAAGAAAATACCTCCAAGGAAGAAGGAGGGGATGTATACTTGGATTATTCAATTACACATGTAGATCATGAGGCATGGCTAGTTGAATCAGGTGCATCCTTTCATATGAATCCTCACAGGGAGTGGTTCTGTGAATATGAAAGGTATGATGGAGGTAATATTTTCCTAGGTGATGACTCGACAAATAGAATCATAGGTTGAGGAAAATTCAATTTGAGGCTCATATATGGAAGGATTAGAACACTACCTGGTGTTTTTCACATCCCAGGATTGGCTAGAAATTTGATTTCTGTAAGCAGAATGGACGATGCAGGAGTAAAAACAATATTTAAAAAGGAAACCTCTAGGATGGTTCGAGGAGAAATGGTGTTGTTGAAGGGAGTTCAGTTTGGAACTCTATATAAGATACAAGGAATAAATATTAGTGATGGGTGTAATAGTTCCATTGTTCTTGATATTGGATTTGAAGAAGAAAGAACTCCTACAATCTATGGAGAAAAGGTTATGTTGTGGCATCAAAGACTGGGGCATATCGGAGAGAAGGGTCTTCGACTACTAAATGATAAAGGTATGGTTGAAGGTATGTCAAACTTCTCTTTGGATTTTGATTTCTGTGAACATTGTGTATATGGGAAGAAAATTGGGTAAGATTCCCCTCTGGTGCAACGAGGGAAAAATGAATTTTACAGCTAGTTCACAATGATGTTTTTGGACCTGTGTTGGTCCAATAATTGGGAAATTCTATGTACTATGTCTCATTTATAGATGAATTATTGAGGAATACTTGGATATATTTCCTCATGAATAAATTTGAAGTCTTTAAGAAGTTTAAAGATTTTAAGGATCTTGTTGAGAATCAAACAAGGACAAGAATTAAGGTTCCAAGGACAAATAATGGTAGAGAGTTCTGCGGGAATGAGTTTGAAGAATTCTGTAAGAAGTGTGGTCTAGAAAGGCAGAAGACTACCCTATATACACCTCAATAGAACAGAGTTGCAAAAAGTATGAATAAGACGTTGATGGAAAAATCAAGGTACATGCTCAGTGGTGCCAGGTTAGGGAAATAATTTTGGGTAGAGGCAGTGGGTACTGCATGTTACCTGGTCAACATATCATCCTCATCAACACTGGATGACAAGACTCCACAAGAGGTATGGACTGGTAAGAAACATTCTCTCACACATCTCAAGGTATTTGTCCGTGATGCATATGTTCATGTTCCAAAGGGAACCAGGAGTAAGCTAGATAAGAAGGTTGAAAAGTGTATCTTTATTGGATATAAAGATGGTCTCAAAGGTTATAATATTTGGAACCCGGAAACTAATAAGGTAGTGTATAACCAAGATGTGGTATTTAGAGAAATGAAGGATGTTGTTAAACATGAAGTCCTAACAAGTAAGGAAGAACCAGAGAAAATTGAGTTTGATTTAAAGGGTGATGAATCGGACTCTACAGAAGAACAATAATTAGAAGAAGAAGATCCTCATACTCAAGTATTGAGGAGATCGGTTCAAGAAAGAAGGATACTAGAAGGGTATACTCCATCTGATTTCCATTCAAATTTTTCTTTGTCTATTACTGATGATGATCCTAGAACTGTTAGGGAGGCAGTGGATTCAGAGGATGAAAATCTTTGGAAAAAGGCCATGGATGAAGAAATGTTATCCTTAGATAAGAATGATGCTTGGGATCTAGTGTAGTTGCCAACTGGAAGAAATTCCATTGGTAGAAAATGGGTGTTTAAAAAGAAGCTAAATGCATAAGGAAAAGGGGAAAAATACAAAGCTAGATTAGTAGCAAAGGGTTATTCCCAGTGTTGGTCCTAAGGTCTGCACCTGACTGCTAAAGGGAAAAGCTAGGCCACCTATCAATTTAGAATGATTGTTTCTTTTAACTTTTTTTTGGTTGGTCAGAGGGTTATTCTATCAGGACAAAGGCAAGGTTGGGTTGGAAGAATGATATGGATGAGGGCCCTCCTTGGATGATGGCACACTAATGACAGACCAGTGAAATAATATAAAATAGAGGGAAACAACAAACTACTTAATGAATAATCTACTGCAAGAAGTTCAATACTTAAAATATCATTTCAAGACATCAAACATGTATCAAAACAAAATAACTCCCTCAGGTTGCAGAAAAAAAATCTTCACCAAAGAATTAGCTATTTGATAGGTTGCATATCAGTAAAAATAAGTCGTACAATAACTGAAAGGAAATGAAATGTACGTTGCACAAATAAAAAACTTTATTCAATATAAGAATGACAACACATGAAGAGTTGAATGAAAAACTGTCATCAAGAGTATGTTCACCAGGTAAAGAGATTTAATCCATGCGTAAAAACGGGTCCAACCAATCTGTTGTATTTCTATTCTTTCCTCAAAAAATCTGACCTCAACAATATCCAAAAACTAACTATTTAAAAGAGTTGCAGAGGATCTCGTCCTTAGGGGACCGAGTCCTAAATTTAGGGAACTATTCGTAAATCAAATAATTAACTTTACTAAGACACTAGACTTAATCAACAAGAGTGGTTCTTATCACACACAAAAGACCACTCTTGCATCTAATCTAGGAAAATGCCGGACTTAATCAAATAAAACTGCTATTGTCTCTACGACATAACTGATGCATGTGCTGGAGGAACTGAGTGGTCGAAAATATG
>SNQJ01S0161150.1:0-12916 GCA_010110895.2 Picea sitchensis | reverse complement strand
ATGGAGAGAGAGAGACAGAGGTAAACATAGATAGGGAGGAAGACTGAGTAATAGATAAAGGGGAAGAGGGAGATAAGATAAAAGGATGGAAAGAGAGAGGGAGATGGGGAGTCATAAAATAGGGTTTCCTTCTAGGGAAAAAATCCCTAAAATAACTTCTACCGTCAGATTTTTGACCTTGTAATGAACGGTCCAGATTGACTACGAAATTACAATATTTTACAAAGGTAATTTTTCACAATATTTCTCTTCAGGTGTGCTTCCCTCAAATCCCCCACTAGGGGGGCTACAAAAATTGTTGTCCCACCCCCCCCCGCCACCTAGACCCCCATAGAGACATTTATGGGGGGGAAATCCCCCACACACCCCACCGTTAGGTAATGGGGTCCAAGCATGACTAAAACAAACCTCTGAATTAGGAAGATAATCAAGCTCCATGACCAACAATCTCCCACTTGTAGACTGGTCAAAAAAATTCCAATGTTGTTGTACATGTTGGACTATACTCCACCTTGGACCTGGAAAATTTCTCATCTTCACCTTCATTCTTGAAGACCAATTGAAACTGAGCAAGAACTCAGTTTCTCCCTGGTTACTCCTTTTGTTAACATGTTTGCAGGATTATGGCTAGTATGTATCTTTTCCAACTTCAAATTTCCATCTCCCAAAATGGATCATATGAAATGGTACTTGAGCTATATATGCTTAGTCTTATAATGGAAGGTTTAGATATTTGCAAGATGAATGGAACTCTTACTGTCACATTACAACCTTTTATTCTCATGCTTCTTTCCCAATTCCTCCATAAACCTTTGTAACTAAATCATCTCTTTACTAGCCTCTGTAACAGCAACATACTTTGCTTCTGTTGTTGAAAGTGCAACAACCTTTTGCAATTTCGAAATTCAACTTATTGGTGTTCCACCTACAGTAAAAACATACCCTTTGGTGCTTCTCCTGCTATCTTTATCACCTGCCATATATGAATCAACATATCCCTATAGAACAATGTTTGAACCTCCAAAACATAATGCATGAGTATAAATACCTCTCAAATACATGAGAATCCACCTTACTTCCTCCCAATGTTAGTTACCTGGATTGTTCATATACCTACTCACAACTCCCATTGCATGTGCAATATATGGTCTTGCACAAACCATCGCATACATCAATCTGCCAATTGTTGATGAATAAGGGACCTTGGACATGTATTATATCTACTCCTCTATCTTGGGACATATTTCCTTAGTTAATTTGAAATGGTTAGCCAAAGGTGTACTAATTGGTTTTGCATTCTAGATTCTAAACCTCTCCAATACCTTATCTATGTATTCACCCTGAGACAATGTCAATTTGCGATTTTTCTTGTCTCTTGTTATTCTCATACCACGGATTTTCTTTGCAACACTCAAATCCTTCATCATAAATGAATTATCTAATTTCTTCTTGAGCACATTAATATCCGGCATATTAGACCTTGCAACAAGAATGTCATCTACATACAATAGTAAGATAATATAGCTTCCATTTTCTAGCCTTTTAAAATAAACACAGTGATCAGAATGACATCTATTATAACCTTGTTCTGTCATAAACATGTCAAACTTCAAATACCACTTCCTTGGAGCTTGATTTAGGCCATACAAATTCTTCTTCAACCTGCATACTGAATTTTCCTTCCCTTTGACCTCATACCCTTGTGGCTGCTACATAAAAATCTCTTCCTCCAAATCCCCATGAAGACAATTTGTTTTACATCTAACTGTTCAAAATGAAAATATTCTACTACCAAAAGACTTAAAACAGTCCAAATTGAAGTCATGTTAACAACAAGAGATAATATTTCATCAAAATATATACCTTTATTTTGTGCAAACCCCTTTACAACAAGTTTATCTTTGTACCGCTTTTTGCCTCCATATTCTTCCTTTAACCTGTAAACCCATTTATTCTGCAATGCCCTTTTTCTCGTAGGAAACTAAACCAAGTCTCAAGTATGGTTATTTACCAAGGAATCCATTTCCTCTTTCATGCCTTGCTCCCAATTCCTTTAAGTGTCTACCTTTCACTCTTATTTTCTTTTTTGACTCTGAGAAATCTGACTCTCTTATGTTTTCCATAAACACAATGCTCATAGAAATCCAAATCAATTTGTTTAATAGCTGGAAAAATATTCCTTTTGTGAAGTATCTGCATCCCCTTCTCACTAATGTTTCCAATCCTATGATGCCATAGTGTTGTATCCACTCCTATAGAAACTAAAGAGATAGAATAATCGATATTACAAGTACATAAATACAATGTACCTACCTTCTATCCTTTCGATATCACCAGTGATCCTTTGGTGACCTTCCATGCCTTATCTATAAATATAAATATACATCCTTCACTTGCCAACTTCCTTGTTGAAATTATATTTTTCCATAGATCTGGAACATATTTTACCTCTTTCAACAACTATTGGTTTCCATTCTTTTTTTTTTATTTTTACCTTTTCCATTCCAACAATTTTGCATGGTGCATCATCACCCAAATCAACCTGTCCAAAATCACCTTGAACATAATCTAGAAAATGTTTCCTATGGGGTGTGGGATGAAATAAAGCCGTTGAATCTACTACCCAAGACTCGGAAATATTTTCTAGAGAAAGAATCAAAGCATCTTGTAACACATCACATGTTACATTTGCTTCCTATTTTTTCTCCTGTTATCCATCTCTTTGTTTCTTTGGAGCTCTACAGTATTTCTTCATATGTCCTTTCTTCCCATAGTTAAAACACTCTATTTTTCCTAGTATGGATTTGGATCATCCCTTCCTATAATTCTCGTGGTTCCTTGAGCCCTTTCCTCTATCATTTTTTCTTCCTATGTTCTCCATGTTTAACACATTTCCTGATGTATCATTCATGTTTTTCCATCACATTTCCTCGCTAAGGATAACACCAACAACATCATCAACTTTTATAGTGTTTGAATCAGAGCCATAGTTACTTACAACCATGACCAAGCCATTCCATCTTTTTGGAAATGAGCACAATATTAGAAGAGCCATGACCTCATCATAAAAGTCCACAATTACATAACTTAGTTGATTAGTAACCGTATTAAATTCATTTAAATGATATGAAATAGACCCACCTTCTCACATATTCATATTAAATAATATCTTCATTAGAAATACCTTATTAGACGCCGAGAGTTTTTCGTACAGTTTAGCCAATGCATCCATCATCTCCTTCACTGTCTTTTATTTTGATATATTTAAGGCCATCGATGTTGCCAGGATCATCCTTATCGTTCCTAGTGCCTTTCTATCAATAACCTCCCATTCTTCATACTTCATGGGTGTCAACTTATTTTCTATTCTTCCCAATGGTAGGAATAGATCCTTATGATATAAATAATCTTACATCTGCATCTTCCATAACTAGTAGTTTTGGCCATTAAATTTATCGACCCTAAAATTTCCATCTTCCGCCATTGCTTCTACTCGAACAAGGAACCCTCTTTTCCTACAAGTTACATTTTTCTTTGATACAAGTTGTTATAAAAACAGGATCATGGAGCAATAAAATAAAACAAATGCGGAAATAAAACACAAGATACACAATACAATAGAGACTTATAGATATGTGGTTCCGCGTAGTGTGAATTTCGTCCATAGATAAATTCGAGGTCCCTTCAATTTTATTATCCGACCAAAATAAAGGGATATAGCAAACCCATTGCGCGCTTCCTTTTATTTCTCTCAAAGTATCCTCTTTTAGAATATAATAATCACGCACATACAATTCCCTCATAAAGGGTTTCCTTCTAGGGGAAAAAACCTAAAATAAATTCTGGTCAGTCTGTGACCTTATAATGAACGGTCGGATTGATATGAAATCTAATATTTCACAAGGTAATTTTTCTGATATTTATTTTTCTTGGGGTCTTCCCAAATCCACGTAGATTTTAATATGTACAATATTTATTCACATGAAACCGATTTTTATTAAAAGAACAAAAAAGATACAATGGAAAATGCAAACATTACACAAAAGATTTTTCCCACGGAAACACAAGCGGGAAAACCAACATATTATATATTCATTCCTTAGTGATACCAGCACATATTACTACTCGTGCAAATATTATAACACATACTTAACTTTCTTCCCCTTGTTGTTTTCTTTTCATCACGAGGGGGTTACAAGGTTACATAGTCAACAATCCAAAGTGACAATTCCCATGGATCCTCTACACCAAGAGAACTTCTCAGATTAACTCCTGATTTTGGAATCTGCGTATTCTTCAAAGTGCCACCTTCATCAACAACACTTTATTTTCTTCAATAATGTCTCTCACACGAGAGTGATATTGACATCGATATGCTTTGTATTTGAATGATAATTCAAGTTCTTATAATTCAAGTTCTTCACTAGGAATATTGCACTATGACTGTAACAATATATCCTTACACCTTGTTATACCAACCGATACATGAACACAATATTTGTAACCGTAATGCTTCCTTACTTGCATGAATGAATACCATGTATTCAACTTATGTGGTTGAAAAGTGCCACTTTCATTTGTGTTTGTTCATCCAACAGCTACTCCTCAAGCGAGGTTAAACACATACCCACTTGTAGATATCCCACAGTCAATTCTCCATCCTAGTTTGCATCTACAAATCCATGTATATCAACCACTCTGTCTAATCCCGATATTCCTTGGTAGCAAAATCCATAGCTAGCGGTGCCACAAAATACCCGAAAACCATTTTTACTATTGTCCAATGCTCCTTCCACGGTTTTGACATATACATGCTCAAAACTCACATTTTCATAATGCAATGTTTGGTCTTGTGGAGACCATTGCATACATCAAAATACCAGCTGCACTTTCACTTTGGAACATGATACATGTCCTCCTTCTCTTCTTGTGTCTTGGGACAGCGATGTAGAAAATAACTTTACCAGCAGTCTGAAACGATGGATATATTCCTTCATATTAAACCCTCTTGCAATATTGTCTTGACGTATTTTCTTTGATTTAACCATAGTTTCCTCTTTTTCCGATCTCTTTTAATTTCCATGCGCGAAATGAAATTTGAAGCACCATTATCCTTCATGTCAAATTTAGAGGGACGCCCGAGTTTCACATCCTAAGATAATCTCCCTTGTTTTTGGCATCAATGACAACATGTCATCCACATACAAGACAAAATAAATCAAATGATCACCAATTAATTTAAAATACAAAAGCAGTGATCTTTTTCTTCTTGTGAAGACAAGTTCCGACATATAAGTATCAATTTTTATACCACATCCTTAGTGAGTTGTTTTAAAACCATATAGAACTTTTTTTAGCTTGCATGTATCCTTCTTTCCCTTCAAAGAAAATCATTTTGGATGCTTCATCGCAGATTTCTTCTTCCATATCCCCATCTAGGAATTTTGTCTTTTTACATCCATATGTTCTGTAAAATCAAATGCTTAACCAGCGGATAACATATGCAAATCTTATAGAGGGTTAACTTGGAAGCGAGGAGAGAAAAATCTCACCAAAATCAATTCCCTCAACTGGGTGTTGTAACTTAGGTGGTATGCATCCCTGCATCCTCTCTTTCTCCTATGCACATGATTTTCCTTTTTTGGTTGGTTAATTCATTTTCCCACTATTGAGTGTCTTGTCCCTTATTCATTTTTTTTTTAGTCTTTTTTTTTTTTTTTTTTTTTTTTTTTTTTTTTTTTTTTTTTTTTTTGAAATACATTTTTTTTTAGAATGTTTGTCATCACATGCACCATTAATTGAGCTCATGTGGATCTGCCAAGCCTTTTTCTATGCATAGAAAATGTTCATGCACACGATGCAACAATCAAGAGAAGAAAATTTCGGGCTCAGACTATGGGAACAAACAGGTTAATTTTCGACAATGGAGATCCATCGGGTCAAATAGATCAATGGTTCTCGTCCATTCGGGTTCCAGAATTGCGCAAGGTTTAATATCAAGTTTGAATTACTAAGTTCAAAACCTCTAAAGTCTTGAAACCGGTGAATGGACCATCCATCTGATGGGGGCCTACGAGGAAAAAAATTATTCGCCGAGATTTTCATGGGGAAATTTTCATTCTTCACGTTGAAACTCTTGAAACGGATATCAGAAAATCGGGAATGGTTCATTGTTCGCACATAGTGAAGATATTTCATAGGGCCATTTTATTTTTTCCTCGGAGGTTTTCATGCTTCACGGTGAAACTCCCAAAACCTAAACTTCTGAAGAGAATCGTTCCATTCATCCATCATGACACATGGTGACGGATCATACACTTGAGATATTTTCCTCCGGAATATTTTTCATGTTTCTACATTCTAAAACACCCAAAACTGGTGGAAGTGAATCTGGACCATTACGATCCCAGTCAGTCGCCCGATCCTTGGAGCGGGGTTAAATATCAGATCTGGTCATCATCAAATCAATGAGCATGCTTCATTGCGGGGGCGTAAACTTCTTGGCGTTAACTTCCCTGGGGTCCCATAATTGGAACCATGGAAGTATTTTTGGGAGGGTGCCAGCTTGGTGGTGAATTCGCGAATACCAGGTGGTCTAGATCAAACCACCCTCAACGACTCCGCCAGAACATGCACAGGGCCAGGCAATGAATCAACAACATCTGCTCCGTCACTTCCACTCTCTCACTCTTCATCCATCTCTCTCTCACCACTGACACTTGTCCTCTATTAACCCCATTAATCTCCATGGGTGGTGGCCACCTCTCCCATATCAGCAGTCCTTCGCGGCTGGAGGACCCAAGACCATTCTACCTTTAGCAGTTGGGGAGTTTTGAAAGTGGTTTCCATCGTGGAGCCTACCCTAGCATTAGCATCTCCTCCAAGAAATCCGGGCCCCCTCTCGGTCCTTCTACCAGCCTACCCTCTGAGTTTCTCTTGGGTTGTTTCTCAATATTGCCCCCTCTCGCCTTTCACCATTTGTTCTCCACTCACTTCCCAAACTATATACTCCTCCTCTCCCTATGGCCTTGCCGTATCCTTCATTACCGTCTCCAAGCTCCATACTCTCTTGATGCCTCCATCGATATTCACACCTCCTCATACGACGCCATGCTTTAAATCATCTGCCCTTGCGTCCATTCATCCCATCTCCAGATTGGATGTTTTGCCCTCCGCGATCTCCCCTCATTCCCAATGGGATGAAAACCATTCCAGCAAAGCTATTTCATAGGTACATATGGCAGGGGTCAATCTGAGTGTCTTGGCTTCAAATCTCAAGCACAAATGAAAGTTGAGTCTCAATCACGCGAGGTCTCATGAATTAGTCCTCAGAAACACTTAATTTTCTCATGCGGGTTGGTTATCTCAATTGCCTCCAGCATCTAGGGCATGTCGTCATTCAAAGAATCTGTATGTCACTCAGAGTCCATATTTTTCGACCACTTTCGGTTCCTCCGTACATGCATGGTTATGTACGTAGAGACAGTAGCAGTTTATTTGAATTTAAGTGGGCATTTTTACAGTTGGGTAAAGTGGTATTTTTTTTTTGTGATAAGAACCACTCTTGTTGATTAAGTCTAGTGATGTCTTAGTAAAGTTAATTATTTTATTCTGGCGAATAGTTCCCTAAATTTAGGACTTACTCTCCTAAGGAATGAGATCCTGCAACTCATAATGGTTAGTTTTGGATATTTTAAAGGTCAGATTTTTGAGGAAAGAATAGAAATACAGCAATGATTAAGTTTGAACCCGTTTTATGAATGGATTAAATCTCTTTACCTAGTGAACATACTCTTGATAGCAGTGTTTCGATTCAACTCTTCATGTGTTGTCATTCTTATATTGAATAAAGTTTTATTCGTACAGCGTACATTTCATTTCCTTCGAGTTATTATGCAGCTTATTTTTACTGATATGCAAGCTATCAAATAGCTAATTCTTTGGTGAAGATTTTTTTTCTGCAACCTGAGGGAGTTATTTTGTTTTGATACATGTTTGGTATCTTGAAATGATATTTTAAGTATTGAACTGCTTGCAACAGATTATTCATTAAATGATTTGAAGTTTCCCTCTATTTTATATTATTTCACCGATCTGTCATTAGTATGCATCTGTCAAAGGGCCCTCATCATATCATTCTTCAACCCAGCCTTCGATAGAATAACCCTAAAGACAGCAAAAAAAAGGATTAAAAGAGCTTTGATAATTTGGGCCGGTGGAGGGCTTTTTTTTGGGTGAACGATTATGCAGGAATAACCCTTTGCTACTAATCTAGCTTTGTATTTTTCCCCTTTTCCTTATGCATTTAGCTTCTTTCTTCTTAAACACCCATTTTTCTACCAATGAATTTCTTCCGATTGGCAACTACACTAGATCGAGCATCATTCTTATCTAAGGATAACATTTCTTCATCCATGGCCTTTTCCAGGTTTCATCCTCTGAATCCCTCCTACTTGGTTCTGGATCATCATGGAGTAATAATCAGCAAATCAGTCGTCTCGTCTCTGATGTCATCTCAATACGCCAGTGTGGGATATTATTAAATCAATTCATAAATCAACAATTTACCAGTTCTGTGGAATGTTCATAATTTATCATATTTCCTCATCAAGTTTAATCTCGCCATCCATTAAAATTATCCATTACCGTTAAATGCCATTAAGTGTTATTGATCTTCATCCTTCAGATAAATCCTTCTAGACCACGCTTCTTGCGAAATTTGTTTGAAGCTCATTTGTGAGAACTCTCTCTGCCATTATTTTGCGTCGCCCGGAACCCTTAATTCTTTTCCTTGTTTGATTCTCAACAAGATCCTTAAAATCTTTAAACTTCTTAAAGACTTTAAATTTATTCATGAGGAAATAAATCCAAATTCCTCATGAATTCATCTATAAATGAGACATAATTACATAGAATTTCCCAATTATTGGACCAACACAGGTCCAAAACATCATTGTGAACAAGTTATAAAATTCATTTCCTCGTTACTTTTGAGGAGATCTTACCCAATTTTCTTCCATATACACAATGTTCACAATCAAAATCCAAAGAGAAGTTTGACATACCTTCAACCATACCTTTATCATTTAGTGAGTTGAAGACCCTTCTCTCAGATATGCCCAGGTCTTTGATGCCTGAGCCATATGCTTACTATGCGTTGTAGGAGTTCTTTCTTCTTTAAATCCAATATCAAAGAACAATGGAACTATTACACCTTCACTAATAGTTATTCCTTGTATCTTATATAGAGTTCGTGAACTCCTTCAACAACACCATTTCTCCTCGGACCATCCTAGAGGGTTTCCTTTTAAATATTGTTTTCACTCACATGTCCGAGTGCAACTACAATCAAATTTCTAGCCAATCAGGTTTAAAACACTAGGTAGTTTCCTAATCCTTCCATATATGAGCCTCAAATTGAATTTTCCTCAACCTATGATTCTATTTGTCGAGTCATCACTAAGGAAAATATTACCTCCATCATGCATTTCATATTCTGAGAACCCCTCCCTGTGGGATTTCATATGAAAGGATGCACGATTCAACTAGCCATGCCTCATAGTCTACATGTGAGTGAATAGTCAATTATGTCCTCCTTCTTCTTAAGGTATTTTTCTTACTGTAGAAGGGAGATTCTTGAATCTTTTCTTTTATCAACGAATCTACATGCTTCTTGTAGTGCCTTTATTTCCCACATATCCAACATACCTTTAAAAAAATTAGAGTTTGATGCCTTAGACTTATATCTCCCACTTGGGAAATTATGGAATCTATTTCTTTCCTTGGAATATCCTCTTGCAAATAATGTGTGCATTGCTCCTTCCATATTCTTTTAAGTCTCATCTACTCATTAAAGGATGGAGCCACTTCATCAAACTTCGGAAATTGTATTACTATCTACTGGCCACTACCGGAGGTATCCATGAAAATTTGTTAAAGAACTACTAGTGGCTGATACAATTTTTTCATCTAAAATTTTAATCTCATGGATACTAAATGACTTACCACAGTATTGGTTCAAATGCTCTGCCACCGACTCTCCATCCCTCATCCGGGTTATCGGCTTCTTTTATCAATAATAGTTTGTTACTAGGGACTTAGGCTGATACAACTTCCACAACTTATACCGCAATGCCGGACAAACACTCAACATTGGTAATATTGAATCGAGGAGACGAGCAATTGTGATATTATACAGTCAATTTTTCAGGTCCTTATGTTTAATTTCATGTGATTGCAATACACGGATCACAGAGTGATCCACTGATCTCCTTCCACCTAAAGATCTCCCATCTTGAGATTCCACAACTCAAAACATTTCTCATTAAACTTCTCGATCTCCAACAGTTTCTAGCCATTTCTTTCACTGAAAAATCCATACCATAGATCTCCCCTTTGTGGGAGGCTTATCACATTCCTGATCCAAACCCTTGAACACAAGGTGTACAGAGCCAACAAATCCTAAGTACCAAGTAGTTTTAAACTTGTACGATATTTATTTTTGCAAACGTTTTCATTAAAAGAATAGAAAGATACAATGGCCGTCTGAGAAAATTTAGGATATTTTTCACAGAGCCCAAACTGGGAAGAACAACATATTTTATATTCATTCATGGTGATACATTGTTTTCAATACAATGTACATATAGGATCTAGGTAGAAACCTAATAATAGGCTGGTTAATCAACAACCCTAATTCAACTAAAGAGCCAACCTTTGTGAAAACACCATGTGCCAAAAAGTACGCTTGCCTTTATGATGGACACAAAATGAAGCCAAAATGTGACATGTATCTAAAGAATAAGACCACAAGAGACAACGCCCTGCACCCTCTGCAGCTCAGCTGCCTTAGACAGATTTTCGTTGCAAATGTGTAACACGTACAACCGTCCACTGCTGGGGGGCTTAAGAATTATCGTAGCCCTGGGACCCCCAACTGGTGTGGTATGGGGAAAATCCCCAGGACCCCCTGGTGATAGCTGTGGAGGAAATCGCCCAGTGGGAATCAGTCCAAAGCATGGTTTGACAAACCTATGAATTAGGAAGACAAGCATGCCCTGAAACAAGAGAGAGGAGAAAAGTGGGGAAGGGAGTGAGGGAGGGAGAAGAGAATGATAGAGGGTGGTAGGAGGAATGTGGAGATGAACAAAGAGAGTGAGTGGGGTAGAGAAATATATCAAGGGGCTGTGTGTGGGGAAAGAGAGGGGGACACAGGAGAGATGGGAATAGGGGGAGGGGGGGGGGACACAAGGAGAGATGGGAATAAGGGGGAGAGAGAGAGAGAGAGGGAGGGAGAGGGAGGGAGAGGGGAAGTGAGAGAGAAGGGGAATTTTTTTTTTTAATAGGAACATGTGCGTGTTCATGTTCCTAATGACACACATGCATTTTTGGAATGTGTGTGCTCGTTGGGAATGTGTACACATTCTTCAAGCATACATGCATTATTTCATTTTTAAAAAATTCAGGCGGGAGTGAAAAATATAGTGTACTTGTTTGTTGATATGGTCTCCTCATATTTAGGTTTGGGATGAAAAACCTAGTGGTTCAGTCTGCATATACACAAAATCCTCCATTTTTATGAATACCTCTCTATATATCTATTTTTGACATTATTTTTCTATAAGCTACACAAATTCGTTGTTGATGAAACTACAAACACAAGTAGAGTCTGTTATAGAAAAATCCCCCTGTGGATAGGTGGATCTTCCCTCGGATTCTAGACCCATAATACCAAGACAGAAAGATGCAAATGGACATTAAAATCCCTTTGATATTGTCTTAACTAGATGAAAAGAGAGAGAGGGAGAAAGGGTGTGATGCACCTATTTCTGGTGTGTGTCCTCACTACTCCAATTTGAGCTTGATCTCCAAACTCGTTTTCATAGCTTGATACCTTCAAACAACCAAAAACAAAGAGACACAAGGAAAATCCTACTCTAGCATACTAGATTAAACAAAATCATCTATACTAGAAAAGCATATGTAAAGATACATAAACTAGAAGTAAATAGGCCAAGCATGTATTAATGAGAACATTAAAAAGACACTTACAATCTGTAGATGTAGTTGCAACAACCTCTCCAAGTCCTCCTTGTCTATCCCTTGCACAATGCTCCCAAGATCATAGGTTTGACATCCAAAAGCTTCCTCCCAAGATCATAATTTTGATACCTCTAATCTACCTTCTCTTCTCCATGGAAAATCCTTCATTATATAGGATTTGGAGACTTAACCACCATGGAGAGGATTGTTGGATCATGTTGTCATTGATGCCAATGGTTTGATTATTTTGATGTCAAGTGATTGATTGATTAATTGATTTCAAGTGATTTATTGATGTCAATGGATTGATTCATTGATAAGCTTGATTGATTGATGATTGATGAACAATGTATATGTATTTTCCTTGATGAGAATGATAGATGTCAAGTGGAAACCAATCGATGAAGATGGATCAATGAGTTGTCATTGATACCTGATGAAGATGGATTCTTTGATATATTATGCATAGTTTGATGACTCATTATTGTCTTGTCGTTATTAATAAGAAGTACAATGGGTGAACTCCAAAGTGGTCCCATTATGGTGAAATCCCTCAAGGGAAGATGCTTTGTGGTTGAGAGAACCCATGCTTGTATTTATAATAATGAGATGAATATCAGTGACTTTGTTGGTGAAACTATCCTAGATGGATAGTGCTTGTCATGCCATTTCCGGTGGTATGTGGAATGTCACATAACTCCTCATGGTTTGAGAGTTATGACCTTACGAACTTGGAGGACCCCCATATGATGGCTTGAATCCCCAAATGGTCAAAGAAGTCAAAGTTATTGAAAAGAAGAAATCATTATTTTAATGATAAAGTAAAGTGACAAAATCAAGAAGGATTATTTTAATAAAATAATGGAGAACTTTC
>SNQJ01S0161149.1:21636-34200 GCA_010110895.2 Picea sitchensis | reverse complement strand
GTGTATGTAAAGCTTTGGCAAGGAGAGATTTAGAAAACATTTTTGTCATTGAAACCCTATTTCCTGTGTACTTTGTTTTCACACACCAACTGTCATAAAAAATTATAGAAAACATCTAAGCAATGATTATACATGTTGGCCAATGTTGCTATCAAAAGAAGCTCCAGTACTATAAGATAAAGACATTGATATTCCCAAAAACAACATCAGTATTGGTCAAAGTTTTTGTTTCATGCATTTTACAACATTTTTGGTGATGGATATGAGTTTTAAACCATAATTAACAAATTTTGGTGTTTTCCTCTAGTCATATATCAAGGTAATGAAGTTTTGCAACATATCAGGACACCTGGTATGCGTTTTGAGATGTTAAATCATTGGCAAAGTGAAACAGGCTGCTACAGGAAAGTTCGCAGTGCTGAACTCACTGGCATTGTGAACTGGTATTTATGACAGTTTGTAAGCAATTAACACACATGCGAGTATTGCTTTGATCGTGACTTTTGAATTCCAATGTGGGTTCCTCCGAAATTTGGTGTGGAGGAACAACATGATGTTTTTGACTTGCTGACAAAAACTCAACCTGACCCATTTCGTATTTTTGGAGAAAGGATAAAAACGTCACCTATAGGAAAGTTCACAGCGCATGTTGTCAAAGGCGCTGCAAACTCTAACAGTCTGACAAATTCGAGCTATGAGAGGGCTACTAGTTGTTAGCGAAGGTTTGGATGGTTTCATAGGAGTTAGTTGGACATGTGGTCCATATCCAGATCAAGCAACATGACCTATTTCAAAAGACATTTATCTCAATAGACAAGATCCCCTAAAAAATAAATGTTATGTTTTTGTTGGAATCTTTTGTAACAAACTCCTAAATTGAGGAGGATCCTATATATCTCCTTGGTTTCGACCTCCTTAGGGTAGAGAGAGATCATTCACTATATATGAAAGTGGATTTTGATAAGGAAAGTCTTTGATTCATGATTTAAGAGAGGAGAGAGATGGAGGAGCAATTTAGCTGCTCATTTGTAAGCATGAGGGCATATTTGTAATGACATTTTCTACCATTAAAGATTCATGAGAGTTGTTATCAGATTGTCTTCATGTTTTCCCATTTCTTTTTTATCTTCTTGCTTGAATATATTGCAGGTTTTGAGGATCATAGTTGCCATTGATTGATGGCTTCATGAACATCAAAGGATCTGTTGTAGCTTGCCCATTAAATCATTGTTTATTGTTTAAGCAATCTTTAATTTGTTTGTAGAAAGGGTCTTTGTACAATGGATGTTCTTCCTTTTGTCATATTCATTATGCTTATACTCATCATTATATATCCCTTTTCTTTGGTATACAGTTTGATTTCCTTTAATATGTAGGATGTTATGAATCCATGCCCAATGGAATGCCTTTGCAGGCAATTTGTTGTCTTCTCCCTTTCTTTCCATGTCTTGTTGATCCACCTACTCAAACCATTCAATCCATTTATATTCTGATGGGTACTAGGCTTACACCTACATCAGTTTAGGTGTGAATTCTAGTGCTAACAGAGTATATATGTATGATGTTAGGTGGATAAGAAAGTTAATCTTGTTGTCCCTAATTGCAGCAGTAAACAATGATGTGTATCAACAATAAAATGGCAATGATAGCTGCAAAATAAAGTTGCTTTAATCTTAATAAAAAGTACAAGAGACAAGCTAGCAAATGACTAGTTTAGCTCAAGAAGATAGCATGAAACTTTAACAACAATGTTAGGTTGTTGTAAACAAGTTCTGAAGAAGTGATTATCAGCCTTATGGTTGTAACAAACAAGTTATTACAACAAATAAATCATCCATCAAAACTTGCCAATAATCCACCCAAAAAATGTGCTAGCTTTAGTAGATTAATGTGGCAAACTCTTAGAAACTTTCGACGGTTGATTAGTGAGTTATTAGTAAAAATGTATTAGGGTTTTTGCATCTCTAATGGTTGTAGATAAAATTTTATAACAACAAAAAGAAATAATTATCCAATTGAGATGCCCTATTGGCTCAACCAAGCACATGAAGCATATAATTGATTCTAAATTTGACAATTTCAAAAGAGTGATTTTTCACATTTACCAAGGCAATTATTTTATATCTCCAATGCAAAAATAACATTAGTGCCTTTAATATTTGGGTGAATGGAGTCTTTAAACACAAGTTGGATGAAAAATATCCCTAGGGGTGTAAATGTTGTTACTCCCTAGGGTATGCTAATCAAAATAGGGTAAAGTCTAGGAGGGTATACACNCCCCCGCCTAACTGAAGTGGTTGCATATCCTTATGCAACTTGGCATAGGTTATGAAAGTGAGAAAGAAAATAGAGCATAGTGAGGGAATTTTCCAAAGTTATTCATTACTAGCAAATAAGGAATTACATGATTAAAGATTAGAAAATAACATACCGCCACTTACCCAAGAATGATGATGAACAATGCAAGAGGAATATGGTTGATACTGGTGCTGGAGCATGGAAGATGTCACTACTGCAGGATCATGAAAATGGAACTGCTAATGTTGTTTCTGCTGTAACTGGATCATGGGAAGTGAAGGAATCTGAACTGCTACTACTGAATCATGAAAAATGTGGAAGGTAGAGAATATGAAACTGTGGTACTCTCATAGATCTGAAATCAAACTGCTACAACTGCGGAGGGGATCATGAAAAAAATGTATAGTCTTCACCCGCTACAAACCAATGGTACAATTCTAAGCATGCGAATGAATGTTTCAGTGTCGAGCATGAAGAGAAATCATTGGATTACCGACCATTGATGAATGTCGTTAACTAATGCGAGACAAACTCACCAGTGATGTCAATGAGTGCCAAGGTACCTGAGTACATCTTGCGAAGTGCGAATAGATGGGTTGATGTCGAGCCACTTGCAAAATCTGACAATCAAGGGACATTGATGTATTCCCATGATTGTCGACGAGAGAACTTGCCATTAAGCCATGCAAGCCTCAAGGTACTCAAAAGGAACTCTAGTCTATATCCCAGATAAGGTGTCGAGGTCAATGGGGCAAGACTGTTGGAAGGTGGGCCTTAAGGAATCCCACATCAATCAACACGAGTTTGTAAAAAGATTGGTAGGACTATAGATAAAAAAATCTTAATAGCAACAATGTTTATGGCAAAGAAATCAAGGAAAGGGAACTGAATGGTTTTATTCATAAGTCAAACTGGAATGGAAAAAAGAAGGCAAAAATGATCTGAAAAAGATAAGGGAATGTATGAAACTCAGAAAAGAATAGGCATGTGTGAAGTCATGAAAGTTAATGCAATGGAAGATGACTGCAACACGGGGATGATCAATATGTTTTTAAGGCAAAATGGGACAGTGTCACAACATGAAATTTGGTCAAAATGTGAAAATTTGGCAAAATGTTGGTTGTCGCAGCATGTAAAGTGAAAAAGCGGAAATGACAGTGTATTAGTATGGTCACTGTGTAACAACAAACATCAGGATGCGCAAAATTTTTATGTGTATCAACAAGAATTTATGGCATGTATGAGGAAAATCAGCTCTGTCACGCTGTTGATCAAAGCATGTTTTTTTGAAAAATGTTATGATTCATGAAAATCACTGCAGCATGGAATGCGATCAACTGTGAACCTAAAAATCTTAGTACAAATTCCTGCATAAAAAACTTGTGAAAAGTTTGAAAAACATAAAATGCAGAAAGAAGTACGAATGCGACAAATTAAAAGAAATAAAATGTGTTTTTGTACCCGTTGTCGATGCACACTTATCTCATCATCCATTGCTGCGTGAAGTGACTTAAGAAAAACAAATTAATGTTAAGCGTAAAAACATGTCTTGACTATCATTTTCAGGAATGAGATGTCCATTTACAATTTTTGACAATGTTTTTGTATGTTTTCATGGTTTTATAATTTTATTTTATTATTATTATTATTATTATTTACCAAACAAAAAGGTAGAAAAAGAAAAAAAAAAAACATTTTAATAGCAATACTATCTTGGCGTTATAAAATTTTGCAATGCACATAATAACCTAAGAAATTAGTCAAATTTGTTCCATTGATTTTGATTGTTTTTCTGCACAAATAACAACCCGTAAGCAAATCCAATCGTAGATCCTGAATAGAGTAACATACTACTTGCAAAAACACATTGATCAGAAATTCTGAGAGCATATAGATGTTATGAAATATTTATCGTCTCAGCACCCCAAATTGGTCCATTTTCCACCCAATGTGAACACATGTTTTCCTGCATGACCTGAAATTAAAATAACAAATCAATTCTTAAAAATGAGCAGCTGAAACATAAAACCAATACATTGAGTTGTACATCAGAGGATATGTCCGATTCGGTAAGGATTTTTGAATTGGCAAGATGTGTAATAAGAGCGATTAATATTTGATTTAATTTCTATTACTTCAAAAGGTGTTGGCGGCCCCCAGCAAAAAAAAATAAAATCTGTCGGAAAATAGAAGTGTGTCAATGGAGACCTAGCCGTGTATGATGTAAATTGACCTTGGTTGCGTTGCATGCTTTGAGAAACCTCTGGATCTGCAAAACAACATTCCTTAAGTTCCTCACGCTTTGTCTCAATTGTACTTCACGTTATGCTCCTTCAACAATTAGGTATGAAATGCATTTTAACATTCTGACTTAAGCCCTCATAACAAGGGAGATTATAGCACCACCTGAATGATTCGCAACTATGGGCTCGAGGCATACAGGTCGACAAGCAGAAGAGTATTAGATCTGCTCCATACCTCGTCGATGTGTTCGAGAGCGACGAGAGACTTGCAAACAGACTTGTTATTTCTTCGAATACACCTATAACAAAGGGAAGTGAACTCTTGTTTGGCCTGTTGCTCAAAATTATGGCTGGGATAACATATCCTGACCTAATTAATTGATGAATGGATAGGAGAAACCCGACGTCACTTGCAGGTAAGATCTCATAATACTGGCGACCGATCTGAAAAAAAATAATGAAATAAAGTATCGATCCACCTGGGCGTTCTTTCACTGTGCAAACAGAAAACTTCTTGGAGAGGCTCGAAGTTACGAGGAGGCGTCAGAATGTTTAGATTTTCCATTGAGCATGTAAGCCTTGATTTAACACCAAATTATCAACGACATGGTTGCATTCAAAATGAATGTGGAGTTTTGCCCAAGTTGAGCGTATAAACACAAAGTTTCTAGTTATGCTCATTCCCTAGGCTCGTGAACTACAATTCAGAAGATACATTGATGTGTACGCAATCAAGGGAATGATCTGCTGAAAATTTTCCATAAATTCCTTTCATTAATGTGTGCGCATTAGCTTTCATTGCTTTGATGTTTTTGGTTCAAATCTTTCAACTTAATGAGGAAAGCAATCAATCAGTTTCCGGTGATGTGGGGATTGATCTCCCTTATTGAGGAAGACTAATGATAGCCAAAATCGATATCACGTTCAATCTTATTCTAAACCGATTACCATATTCACGGTGCTCTGCTTAAATCCTGTACATCGTTAGAGGAAAGAAATTTAACAAGATTCTGGCAAAAGGTGGTAAAAACAACGGGATATGTAACAACTAAAAACTGCCACAAAGAGGATCTCATCAATGCAGAGATGCCATGTTATCCATGAATAAGATCACCTAGATTGATTCTGAGAATCACAATAGCAGATTCAAGAAATAATCGCCTTGAATGGTCATGGGAAACACTCAACATCCTGAAGATCTGTTAAGATAATGATCAATCCCTACAAAGATTGGAATGTCTAGGCTCACACAATAAATCAATCTCAAATTATATTACAAGAATCAAATGACAAAGCATGAAAGAATCAAAGCTAAGAAGCCCCTTCTCCTAATTACAAGACTAAATTATGAATTACATGCCTCCCTTCATAAAGAGAGAACACTCTCTTATATACATGAGTTTCATAATGACAGATGCACTATTCTCTCAACTACTCTTAACTACTTTCCCATTATTACAAGATATGATCCCTTCAAATCCTCCACACATCTCTCACATATCTTAGATAAGATATGCCAACCAAATCTTCCATGATATTCTCTCTTTCAAATCTTCAAGTTTGAAGATGTAATTCGAATTTGAGGATAGGCGGTGAATTTTGACTTTGTTGAAATCTTCAAATATGCCTGCACACATCATCAAACTCATCCAACTTTGATATATAATGAAAATATGTTAATTTCTAGTATCTAATCACAAATTCATGTATAATACTAAAACGAATAAAGTGGAAAATAATAATGTGAAACCCACATGTATTTATGAAAATGGTATGATGGAAGGTTAATGGGACGATGAAATGTAAGGAATAGTGAAGGGAAAGGTGGAAGAAAATGCAACATTTTTTAGTCCTAACAACAACGTACTCATGAGTACCTCATGCATTCATTTGTCATCATTGCAATTAATAAACATATCAAAGGGGATTTTATGGTTTTCAGTTCCCTAATTTAATTAATTTTTCAAGGATTATGTACCAGAATTTCCAATTTTCTCCTTGAAGTGCACCATTGATTTTGAATTTGGCGCTGCAAACTTGGCATTGGAACTAGCGCTGCAGACTGCTGCAGAGGATCGTTGAATTTGGATAACTTGCAAACATATCAGCTCAAGTATACAGGAATCAACATCAAAACCACATTTATGAGGTACTCCTTGATGGTTTTCACACTGTTCAAAGGTTGAAAGAGGGGTTTATGTTACCTTATGCACTGGTGCTGTGAAGTGTTCAAGATTATTTGCTGCCAACTTTTAAATCCTTTCCCATGGCACCTCTAATCTTGCACACTAGTGCAGGTTGATTTCTTGACCTCATGCATCTTTTCCTCTGCGAAGAAGCCCCCTGTCCCACTGAAATACCTCAATGTTGTGAACTGACTGCTTTGGCGTTGCAGACCCTTTGTTCCAGAACTACTGAAAATGTCTTTTGCATCATTTTGAAGTGTAATATTAACCCATTGAAGGAGACCACTATCAAACCTGAAGTGTGTGGTCAAATCATTTGCAAAATCTAGCCTGAAATTGCATACATCATTAATGCTTCCAACTGATTTTTATTATGATGAAAACCCTGTTTTAGTAGAGAATTCTCCCTTGACTTCCTTTTATTATAAATCTYGGATTGTTGTTCCTTTATCCCTCATGTTTTGAAGAGTGTTTTATCTCATACTCTTTATGTGCATAAAGCGGTGTATGTAAAGCTTTGGCAAGGAGAGATTTAGAAAACATTTTTGTCATTGAAATCCTATTTCCTGTGTACTTTGTTTTCACACACCAACTGTCATAAAAAATTATAGAAAACATCTAAGCAATGATTATACATGTTGGCCAAGGTGCCTATTAGAAGAAACTCCAGTACTAGAAGATAAAGACATTGATATTCCAAAAAACAACATCAATTTTGGTCAAAGTTGATGTTTCATGCATTTTACAACATTTTTGGTGATGGATATGAGTTTTAAACCATAATTAACAAATTTTGGTGTTTTCCTCCAGTCATATATCAAGGTAATGAAGTTTTGCAACATATCAGGACACCTGGTATGCGTTTTGAGATGTTAAATCATTGGCAAAGTGAAACAGGCTGCTACAGGAAAGTTCGCAGTGCCTGAACTCACTAGCGTTGTGAACTCGTATTTATGACAGTTTGTAAGCAATTAACACACATGCGAGTATTGCTTTGATCATAACTTTTGAATTCCAATGTGGGTTCCTCTAAAATTTGGTGTGGAGGAAAAAAATGATGTTTTTTATTTTCTGACAAAAACTCAACCCGACCCATTTCATATTTTTGGAGAAAGGATAAAAACGTCACCTATAGGAAAGTTCGCAACGCATGTTGTCAAAGGCGCTGCAAACTCTAACAGTCTGACAAATTCGAGCTATGGGAGGGCTACTAGTTGTCAGGGAAGGTTTGAATGGTTTCCTTGGAGTTAGTTGGACATGAGTGACATGTGTTCCATATCCATATCAAGCAGCATGACCTATTTCAAAAGGCATTTATCTCAATAGACAAGATCCCAAAAAAAGAAAAATGTTATGTTTTTGTTGGAATCTTTTGTAACAAACTCCTAAATTGAGGAGGATCCTATGTATCTCCTTGGTTTCGACCTCCTCATGGTAGAGAGAGATCATTCACTATATATGAAAGTGGATTTTGGTAAGGAAAGTCTTGGATTCATGATTTAAGAGAGGAGAGCGATGGAGGAGCAATTTAGCTTCTCATTTGTAAGCATGAGGGCATATTTGTAATGACATTTTCTGCCATGAAAGATTCATGAGAGTTGTTATCAGATTGTCTTCATGTTTTCCCATTTCTCTGTTATCTTCTTGCTTGAATATATTGCAGGTTTTGAGGATCATAGTTGCCATTGAATGATGGATTCGTGAACATCAGAGGATCTGTTGTAGCTTTCCCATTAAATCATTGTTTATTGTTTAAGAAATCTTTAATCTGTTTGTAGAAAGGATCTTTGTACAATGGATGTTCTTCCTTTTGTCATATTCATTATGCTTCTACTCATCATTATATATCCCTTTTCTCTGGTATACAATTTGATTTCCTTTGATATGTAGGATGTTATGACTCAATGCCTAATGGAATGCCTTTGCAGACAATTTGTTGTCTTCTGCCTTTCTTTCCATGTCTTGTTAATCGACCTACTCAAACCATTCAATCCATTTATATTCTGATGGGTACTAGGCTTACACCTACATCAGTTTAGGTGTGAATTCTAGTGCTAACAGAGTATATATGTATGATGTTAGGTGGATAAGAAAGTTAATCTTGTTGTCCCTAATTGCAACAGTAAACAATGATGTGTATGAATAATAAAATGGCAATGATAGCTGCAAAATAAAGTTGCTTTAAGCTTAATAAAAAGTACAAGAGACAAGCTAGCAAATGACTAGTTTAGCTCCAGAAGATAGCATGAAACTTTAAAAACAATGTTAGGTTGTTGTAAACAAGTTCTGCAGAAGTGATTATCAGCCTTATGGTTGTAACAAACAAGTTATTACAACAAATAAACCAGCCATCAAAACTTGCCAATAATCCACCCAAAAAGTGTGCTAGCTTTAGTAGATTAATGTGGCAAACTCTTAGAAACTTTCAACGGTTGATTAGTGAGTTATTAGTGAAAATGTATTAGGGTTTTTGCATCCCTAATGGTTGTAGATAAAATTTTATAACAACAACAAGAAATAATTATCCAATTGAGATGCCCTATTGGCTCAACCAAGCACATGAAGCTTAGAATTGATTCTAAATTTGACAATTTCAAAAGAGTGATTTTTCACATTTACCAAGGCAAGTATTTTATATCTCCAATGGAAAAATAACATTAGTGCCTTTAATATTTGAGTGAATGGAGTCTTTAAACACAAGTTGGATGAACAATATCCCTAGGGGTGTAAATGTTGTTACTCCCTAGGATATGCTAATCAAAATAGGGTAAAGTCTAGGAGGGTATACACACCCGTATTCCTCCTAGGAACCCTTGCAAAATGACTTGTAAACTTAGCAAATCAAATGAATCTTAGTGGAGGGTGTATCCAACATACTCCTCCCAGGTTTTAATCCAAAAATAACCAATAAAGAGAAATAAATAACTAACAATGCATGTTTTTCCATACCAATTCCAAGAGGTGTGCACCACCTTAGCTCATCCAATCACCAAGATATAACACCAAAAATCCTCAAGTATAGCTGAAATTTCAGCTAAGTACTTCTCACAATGGAAGAGTTATGTTATAATTTGAGATTCTAATGATCACTATTTATACAAAATGTCTAAATCATAGTTTTTCCACATAATTTAGGGTAAAACATAATACAAGAGGTCAACAACCCTTATATTATCCCTTTAAACAAATAATAATAATTAATTTCACTTTTTCACATGAAACAAAAACCCTACGTAAGACATTACCCCTTTAGGGAGAGGTTTTGACACTTTTCCAAGTCGTTGGAGAAGAAGGTAAAGGTCGTTGGGGATTCTAGAGCCTCGTATTCATGTGCCAAGGTCTCTTCCTTCAATTCATGCCTCCTCCGATCAATGCATGCCAAGTGCCAATGAGTAACAACTCCATCACCACCAAACCCTAGCCCTAGGTGACGTTAAGCCCCAAAGAGTGACGTTTTTCCCTTCTAGGCAAGTCGTCTGGCATGTGAGGGATAAGAAAGGTCCTCCAAGGTGTCTTCTAGGCCTCCAAAGGCAAGTCATCATGATTCAACATGTGTTCCCTTGGAATCCAACTTGTGAGCTTACAACCCCATGGAATCCCAAGCTACGCTTGTTCCTCCAAAACTGTCCACTAGTTGGGTCCTGCAAAGACAAATAGATACACCCTCCAATAATTTCAAGTCAAAGCATAATGGTGAGTAAATAAAATCAATAAAATATCCATATAAGCATGCAAATCCAAACTAACTCATCAAAAATAAACTAATGCTCAAATACCCTATACAATTTGCCAAGTTTGAGTATTGGAGCGTTGACAAAACAACCTATTGGGTGAATCGTCCCTTAAGTTTAGGGGTGTTTCCCGAGGGGACCTCCTTCTAATTCATGTGGATGATGTGTTATGGATGATGGGAGAAATTTTGGGAATGAGGTTTCATAACATACAAGGGGTTGTAGTGTCTCACTTATGGGTTCCTTTGTAGAGGGTGTGTTGCACCTTCGCTTTCAATGCATCCTTTTTCCAATCCCATTAATTGTTGTTAATTAATTAATAGTCCAAAACATTGGGTACTCCCTATTTGTGAATCGATTAGGTTGGGGGGTAGTACAACAAGGGCACTTGAATCTATAGGTACACAAAGTGTCATATGCAAGGAAAGAAAGGGACACCGCATGAGTGTACACACCTCAACAAGTGGGGATATATATAATGTTAGTTTGCTTTTGCAAGTCTTTGATTTTTTAAGAGAATATTTTCATTGCTCTCAAGACCTCTTTGGGTGAGAATATGGAAGGATCATAGCTAGGATTTTATATTTTTTCCAGCCACAAGCCTCTGGGCCTTCATCCCCTCCTTCCCATGAAGTGAGGGACAATCCCTTCTTGGGTCAATACACCTGAAAAACCAAAAAGGTGAGGAGATGAGGGGATGAAGTGTGGAAGGTGGAAAATATGGTCGGGAATGGAATGCTGACTCATACAAAGGATCTCCCAATAGCATACCTATACCTAAGGGTGACCCACTTACTAGGGTGCAATGTCAACCACCAATGTCAAATAGGGAAAAGAGCATAATGTCCAAGAAAATGTCACATATCAAAAATAGTAATAGATGTAACAAAATCAATTGCCTCAAATATTGAAATGATACTCACCATAATACATCACTTCTACCTCATGGATTAAGACCCAATGTCTTACGGAGGCTAGCTAATGTGGTGGATGTCGTCATAATCAACCCGAAGTTGTGGTGGTGAGGTGGGTCTCTATCTATGCAAGTGGACACTACTGGTCAAGTTGTCTCTTGGTACTCAAAGTCTGCAACCTGAGGGCCTCGAGATATCATCTCCTTAGTTATCCAACAAAATTGGGATAACATGATGCGTTTGCTTGAATCTTGTTACATGTTAGTTATATTTTTTTGAAAATAGTGAAAATTTTATTTTTAATGAATAATTGTCAATTTTGAAAATTTTGATTTCTTATATGAATAAAGGGGTGTGTTAGTCTCCAATTTTGACCATATTTTTGTCTATATCATGTCAGATATACCCCCATTTTCATCTCTAGTATCATTTCCTTTTGGCCTTACCATGACACATTTGACATCCTTTTTCCCTAAATGGAGCTATTCAAGGTATTCCTATGATTCAAGTTATTTTTAATGTATTTTGATATTTTAAACTAATATTGATACTAACGTGACATGAGTTAGGTACTTGTTCCCTTGAAATAGACTTATCAATACTACGCACGGCTCGCACTTAGTGGAGATGTCAAAGACTTGCACGACATGGCCAGATTGGATTGACAGTTCGATTCATATGATTGATTGAGTCATAACTCAATGTGATGACCCAGAGCAAAATTGTAGAGCTGTTTTATTATGATGCTTTATGATCCACACTTCTTGACACTATGTGTCATGAAGCTGTAAAATTAGTTTTAACTGACTATGAGTCATTTTCGGATCCAAGATTCGCTTAGATTAATGCACCTATGTTCAAGAATATTTGGAGGATCTATATAAACTGAGATTGCTCTCAAGAAACGTTGGTTATGATATGTTATGTGATGCGATTTTTGATAATACAATTTGCTATGCGTTATGTCATTCTCTGTTAAATGATTTGAGTTTTATTTATGAGTTATGGAGCGTGAGGTATGAAACAGTTATGCATGGAATAATCTGAGTAGCTCTGGTTTCGTTTTAGGGCAATTGCACCTCTTGGTTGGGCCCACCAACAGGTTCAATTCGCTGTCTCTTTTCCACAGTATAGTTAGTTTATTTTTAGTTCTAGAATCTGCATGTGAGTTAGTTTTTCATTTGAAGTTACT